>JAPYZH010000317.1:0-91925 GCA_030523085.1 Meteorus colon
CTCACTCGAGCGAATGAACGCACTCGCTTCGCTCGTGCGTTCAACTTCGCTCTCGTGAGCAATCGACAACTTATCGCACTAGTTGCACAATATACTATTTTCCAATTTTCTTCTTTCTGATGATAAATATCGGAAAAGTGTTTGAGATTGAACTTGTACAGCATCTTAATATCTACAATTTGATTTTTCAATATTTCTTTTTAAACAAAAATTACGTCTCGTAGCATGCCGCAAAGTCGGCAAGTCTGTGCGAAGTTTCAATTTCATATAGGCTGCGCGGCTGTATATGTTGTAACAAATTGTCGATCGTAGGGAAATTATGAAGGTATAAAATAAATAAATGATACTTGGTCGATAATTTGAAGTTAAGCTTTTTTGTGCCTCCTCTACAACATTTCCAAAAATCAGCTTTCTCGGTTCATTTGCATTTTCAAATGTATATAATGACTGGACTATATTGTTGTCGATATATTATTGTGCCGAGCTCAAATAGCTAGGAAATTTTTACCAAGAATTAAATTACCTGAGATGTTTATGGCCAGAGATATTTTGCATAGAGATCTGTTTGTCGAGATTTTTTTGGATGGACATTATTGGCTGAGAAATTATGAGGGGCCATCATCACGAATCACAGATTTTAACAATTCTAGTTTGTGACTGTCTATTCAAATCTTTGGCAAAAAGTTGGAAAATATCTGCGTTTTTGTCGGCATTTATTGTTTCAATTGTTTCAGAGACGGAAACAACCAGACCATCCATTTTTGCAAGATTTTTTTTTGCCTTGAGCATTAATCGAAATCGGAAAATAAAATATCTCCAAACTCGATATCGTTGTTGATAATTTGATATATATTAGAGCGTCTATAATAACGCAATGAATCGTAACAATTACTATAATTGAGTTTCATTCTTCTCGTAACATACAGAAACGATTATTTTTCCTTTGTGTACAAATTTTATAAAGCCAAACAATTATTTGGTATCAATAAGTGATGTATCTATTCATTCCGTATCGTCCATAGTTTCAATCAAATTCTGTTTTTCTGATGATTATTCCATCGTGGTGGTCAAAGACCGGACATACAATAGCCGGTTTGTACTCGCAGTACGTCTGCAAATATGAATTATTACAAACGCACATATATGCATGTAACTTAAGAAGAAAAAATCCAAGAACATTGATAAACCCACTCGTACCTCATATCGCTTTTACCATCTTTGCATAATGTGAACTGTGCCACAACACAAACTGCAATATTTTTGTGTCGCCTATACCAACACAACATTCATAACCTTCTTCGAGGTCGGACCAATTATTTTCTCTTCTCCGAAGATTTTTTGTTTCGTATAAACGAAGCGACGCTGGCTGTTCGCGCATTTATTTCTGGTAGTCGTAGGTAAAACACATCGTATTAACGTCATCTCGTCAGAGTGTTGTGGATCCGAGAGATGTAGTTGTGGCTTGGAACTATAATATATTTCGCTTGTGAACTAGTTTGAATAATTCACGGTTGTTTAGCAAATTGAAGGAAAAATGTGGTTATCGATGTCTGTACTGTAATTGTACACATAAATATTCGATGAAAATTATTTAGTTCGCTGAAAGAGTATATATAGCGATACATTTGCAATGAAATCGAATTATATTTGTCTACGTTATTTAATCTTGGGTTGTTTTGTACTGCTGGGCGTAAGTATACTTTTTATGATATTTCTGATGCATATGTGGAAATGAATAACGAAGTCAATAACTGAAATTTCCAATGTAAAGTCTCGCGTTTAATTAGTATTAATTCATCAGAATGCACGTGAGGTCATAAACCTGCATCGAAAAAGACGTTGGGCAAGTTGGGTTGTGTTCTATTATTGGCTAACAGTGACTGCCTTTGTTAGGATGCACATCGAGTCTGATTGGTTGGTGTAACATAAGCTTGCCCAATTGGTGATAGCACCTTATTTCAGCGGGACGATTTGATTAGAATGATGTTCATTTTTTTTCTATGAAAATAATTCGGTTATTAATTCTGATAAAGAAAAATAATTGGAGAATCGAAGTCTATCATGAAATTGAAAAGTCATGGGTTCACTGTTTTGAACTTCATTAGATTTAATTATTTTATCCAGCAAAATTCTATTGGAATCGTTTTTTTTTTTTTTTTTTTATAACAAACATGGTTATTATGAGTATGTATCCGAGAATATTCAAGGACCACCTGCAACTCTGTTAAGCATGGGATTATTGACTTGTGCATTTGCTATCTATTTCTGGCTTGTTATGGACTACAAATACAATGGCAAACAAGCTATGATGGTAATCGAACAGTGTTGAGTTTGTTTCGCGATCTCAATAGTTCTTTATCTATCCAATATCGTTTATCAAATATTGAATCTTCATACCTCATAGATTGTGGCGGTGCTGATTGTTGTGGCGTTCATCACGGCAAGTATGGGTATGTGGGCACTTGTTATGCACGAACGTTTGGAGATAATTTTATCAACCAGTTTGGAGAAATCATTGACAATATCCAAAGTCAATGGCGATATAACGTTATCAAATGTTACAATTCTTAAGGTACCAAGAAAGTTATCAGTATGATTGATATTTGTGTATAACGCACAACATACATTTTAATGTATGTTTTAACACATGTTTTGATGTATATCCAAAAAGACAACTTCAAATGTATCATCCTTTTTATTATGAATACGTATTGGACGATAAAACAAATAATTTATCCTATTATAAATGATAATAGTTGTGACTTATTTATATCAACGATTTTCAAAGCTCAACTGCTGTGGATATAATGAATCGATGGTGGACTTGGACATGTTATCATCATATCACTGCTGTAACTATGAAGAAATGGATAGCGAAATGCGTTTGATATGCAACGATATCCAGGGTAGTGAATGCAGACATTTAATAATAAATAAAACTCGTTCAATCTTACATCAAGTTTTTCTTCTTGCGCTATGTTCAGCTCTTTTTCAGGTAAATTCATTGAATAGAAATTTAATCGTTATTGGTTAGTGTTAAATGGATATAATATTTTGTTGTTCCTGTTTCAGAGTTTTGTCATTGCGAGTGTAATTTTTCATGCAAAATTTTTGAAGAAACAATGCATAAGACAACAGCAGTCTTTAGTAATAGTTAAACCTTCTGCACCATATGCTCCTCCATGAATGTATTTATAAAGAAGTTGGTATCTTTTTATTAAGTTCAATACAACGATATTATTTACATATAATTTATAATCAATTCGGTCCTTCTTTCATTTCGAATATTTTATACGAAGCTACCGTGCTATAATTGTGTAAAAATATAAATTACCGGAATTTTATTCTTACATACGCATGCGTGTGTACATGTCGATGAAAGATATTGCAATGTCACGTAATGATCATGAGGTGACGTATTAAATTCCTCGAATCACATTTCACACGTTTATTCCCTTGTCGTCATCAATTATAGTCATATAATCCTATGATCTAACCATTGGTCATCCACCAAAAAAACATATTGTATCTCAATTGCTGTAAATCGACAGATCGATTACTTTATCTAGAGTGTTTCAGGAGAAATATTTGAAATAATGAAGTTGGTAACAATATTGTACATGTGTCATAATGCATATCGGAACATCTTCATTCTATAAAAACAAAAAAAGAAGAAGATAATGAGGTTGGAAATCGTGCTACAACGATCTGTTTGTGACTATATCGCTCACCTATTTTCCTGATAAAACGACAAGGCCTCTATAAACGATGTAGAAAAATCCTTGGGTGGGGTTCTATCGTATGGCAACGCTGACAACTACTATACGACGCTAAAAGGAACGGTTCGAATGTTCGAAACACCAGTGGAATTCCAACTGTCGTTCACAAAGCATCAAGTACTCTTCAAGCGAGTGATCTGAAGAAGAACTCCTTGTTCGTTTCTGCACAGGAAAACGTCTTTTTTCAATATAGATTTGTTTGTGACACGTCAAGACATATTTAGTGGAAGAATAATCTAATCGTGAAGGCTTCATAATGAATTGTGGCGAAAGTACGATCAAATATTTACTTTTCATATTCAACTTAATTTTTTCGGTGAGTAATTCTTGTTAATTTTTATTCTTTCAATATTACATGATTTCATATGAATCTCTATCATAAATTGGATTGATAAGGGAGTCTCGTAAATCAAATCTTACCTGTTTGAAAAATACTTAATCACCCAAATACTGCGTAGAACTGCGTAATCTTTAAGCAGCGACCTTACAATATACTATACACAGATTTTTTTTGCGTCGAAATAAACATGAACGTTGGGGACCGGTTGATCGATTTCATGGAAGAAAGAGCGTGTGTGTAACGGTGCGAGGAAAAGAAAGAGACGGAGAAATACAAAAGTGACGATGAAAAAGGGCGAATGCTATTGTATACTAGTGGGAACCATAGTTGGTAACGTCGCAATTTCATCTTTTGCAGGAGATATAAAAAAAAACAACTTTCAGATGAAACGGTGTGATGATGTTGGCTGTATGACAACAATGAATCATTCATGATTGATAAAGAATACGCGATTAACCCCTTCCTACGCATCATCATCATCATCATCATCATCGTCAGTTGCTATATAGTTGTTTCTTTTTAGAGTAAAGGGAGTGGAGAGAATATATATAGACATATAGACGTGAGATGAAGTATACAAAGTTGAGGATGAGTATACTATTGGAAACATAGCGGTTGAATCAGGCTGCATGTAGAAGGCCATGCTTACGATGTTGCAAGAATTTGGTATAGGAAAAGAATGGACGTTGAGCGTAGCAGAAGAAATGAGAAAGAGAAGGAGGATCGGTGTAGTAAGTAGTTGAGAGGCCGACGAGTCTCTGTCCCTACGCGTGTTCACGCCAGTACACAATTTGTCTCGTTCTCGAGCAGATATTTCTTGCATTATATATACTTGTAACATAATCGCGTAACATCATTCTGAAGTACAACAGTCAGACATTCATCTATTTACTTACTGCATTTTGGAGCATTGCCAAGTGTAACTTTCGTTTTTCATTATTAATTCTCGGTGACTTTTTCAATTCAACATAAACAATGTCGTGCGCGATTGGCTGTGTACGGTGGCTTATATTCATCTTTAATTTTTTATTTGCTGTGAGTAAATTATTCTTTCATTTCACTCATGTTTTTTTTTTTCGTTCACACGGTCGACATTGTCACATTCTCTATTTTTCAAGTCGTAATCGCCTACGCACACGCGGAATTTCTATGTTATTTGGACACTGTTATCAGCAGAATTGATAATATAAATGTATAAATAATTTATAGCACGATATATCCGGTGGATAAATATGAAGAAAAAAAATTGAAAGGAAAATAATGCGTGCAACCGCGTTTCCATTTGGTGATGACGCAGCTTTGTGCGCATTAATCTATTTTTAATTTATATATATATGTATTGAAAGAGGATGTGTAAATCCCATGAACGTATATAATGGGACCAGGAAATGGTTACAAATTACGTGGTAGACGAATAGTTTTCAATACTCGGAAAATAATTGCCATATACAAATGTGAATATCCACGTTGTATATTCGAAGAAAATATTTAATCTTATCTTTACATACGCATCATCAGGGTCTATATAACGATACTTCAGGTCATGACGTTGAACATATATATGTATGATTGGTAGATTCATGCTATCGAGTTGGTTGTTGGATAATATAACGTTACCGTTCGTTCCTGGATCAATTTTCCCACTTGGTCTCGTTGATACTGGAATACTTGACAACACCATCTACAATTAATGCGTGCTAAGCGTAATTTAGATACATTGAATTAGTTCAGCGGGGTGAATGATATAGAGAGAATGAAAAACAAGAGGACATTTCAACTGGTTTCGCTGCAATTAAATTGTTGGATAATAATTCAATTATGGAGTATGTTGGTCATTTATTCACATATTAATGTGTAGATGACACACTTGATGCTTTTTTGTATTTGAAACGCGATGGATAAACAAGCTATTCCTCGCTTGAATGCATTCAGATCAATTCTTGAAGTCAGACGAATTTTCATTTTGTATTGTTTTACAATGACTAATTCAAGATAAATTTTGTTTCGTCAATCAACTTTTGAGAATATAGATTCTGCAGACATTATGAAGTCAGAAATGAGGAAAGAGAATACTTTTATAAGCTAAGATGATATTCGAACACATGCAAAAAACTGCATTTCAATATTAGTATCATCTAAGGTCAGAATAATTATTTCCAGTGCTTATTGAAAATTGAGTTACATGTGTACATAAAATTGAATATACACAACGTAATTTATCTGTGGAATGAAAGTTTTTTCACGCACACTACGGTGGAATATCACTGGATTCAAACCAATGATAACTCACATGAGTCATTGGTATTCCTAAAATTGGTCATAAAACTAATTTCGAATTCTACAAATTGATGAGTCATGCGATGAGGAAATAAATGTTTATTCTCATATATTTGTAATTTTCCATGTCAAAATTGCGTTAATGATTTTTTAATTGCATCGAAATTTAACACTAAAATAGAGGCCTTGAACATTGTGATAAATATATTCATTTAGAGATACACAATTCATTCACGTGGTAAGTAAATGCGATTTGACGTGGTTTTCTTTGGCGCTACGGCAAATATTATTACCCTCGCTATGTACATGTATGAATCAGATGAAATGAAGGCGTTGAAGTTAACGTTTTTTTTCGAAATGAATTATACTCTTCAGGAATTTGATCGTGTGTGGTGTGATAGAGAACATAAATGAAGCCACAATAATGACAATGATTGACTGACCGATTGAACACAAATAAGCATATTCAATTCGATATATTTGTTTCTATATCTGTTACAGTTATGCGGTCTGGCACTTCTCATTTGTGGAGTACTGGCGCAAATACAATTGAATAAATTATCAGATGATATACGAGGTGGAATTTCAGCGCCGGCGGTAGCCATCATTGTTCTTGGCTGTATTATCTTTGTCGTTGCTTTCTTTGGATGTTGTGGAGCGATTAGGGAAAACCACTGCATGGTTGTCACTGTGAGTTGTATTGTCAACATAATCGATTGATTATGTAAATGTGAGTTCGATACTGAAATTAATTAAAATTTCCGTTTGACATTTATAGTTTGCTGTTTTCCTCTTGACAATTCTCGTTATTCAAATTGCACTTGCTGTTTACGCTTTTGTTCTGACAAAAGGAATGAATGTTACGGAAATCCAAGCAATATACAAAAAGGCCCAAGATGAATATTGGACGAAGAATCAGGACCACGAATTTGTTGATGGCGTTCAAACTCTTGTAAGTATAATTCTTGATGACTGTGTTAAAATATGATATTAACGGTGTGAGGGAAACGAGGTGTAGAGTATGGATCCGTGTACAATTGTACTCTTATTGTGGAGCTGATATAACATGACAATGTAGCGCGCCCCTTTTGTGTGGCTGTTAACATATTACAGCCTTCGAATATTCGATTCTATATTAGTTATTCATCATAATGACTTTCTCATTCTATAACTGCTCTGATCTGCTGCTTCGCTCACGAATATGTGTCTTGGTCGAGTAACTGTTCGCAATTTTGTTCAGCTAAATTTACATCACGTGATTCAATGTTTACTTTAGAAATGGACAAAACCTCGGAATATCACTTGTAAAGAATCTGACAGTTACCCGAGTGAGCCATTATTGCGTTAATATATCCTTATCACGAGAAACTCCTGTTTCTCGTTTAACGACACACATTTTTCTTACCCAAGTTTTGATACAGAATAGTGATTTGTATCACAGACATCCTGCAATAACCTTCTCTTTTAGAATCATAAATAAATCAATGACCGAACGAACAGTACAGTTTGAGTCTACCATCAAAGGTTAAATTGAATTTTTCATGAATACAGTTGAGTTGCTGTGGTGCTGATGGTCCCCAAGATTATGTCAATGGGCCACATGCCAATGGAACTTATCCATGGAGTTGCTGTCCAATAAAAGATGATAACAGTATTCAAACTTGTAATGCAGATGAAGTCTACAGAGAAGGATGTAAGGATCGTCTTGTCCAGTTATTGAAATCTTTAGGAAAAGTAATTGGCGGAGTTGTTCTTGGAATTGCCGGTGTGGAATTAGTTGGCGTTGTATTTGCACTTTGTCTTGCTAATTCAATAAGGAATGCTGATCGACGCGCTTTCAGAGTTTAAAATTCGATTCGCCTGCGCTCGAAGATATTTATTTTCGTAATGAGTATACGTTTTAAGTTATATGTGCATATATATTTATATATATAGTATCAGCGCTGATCATCATCTAAAGTTACAAAAAACAGTTTTTTTCATCATCACGTTGAACTCTAACTATCCAAGTGGGTGTGAAGCCGTTATTCATTTCTGAATTATAGCGTCTCAGAAGAAGTGGTAAAATGATTAGAACATGAAAGAATAAAATCGAACGGAATTTAATAAAATATATTTTTTTGATTTTTGAAATATCTCAACATTAAACTCATTGTGACTCAATTATATATCATTTTAATCATGTGCATTACTTAAATATTATTGTATTTTTGTCGTCGAAGTCAGTGTAGTGAAGCATACGAGAAGTGAGAGAGAGAGAGAGAGAGAGAATGTGAAGAAGATGTACAGTTGAGATATAAAATAATGCTTGGATATTTCAATGATTAAAAATGCTCATATTCTTTTGTGGAATCATTAGAATTGGAATGGAAGCAAGAGAAGATGGTGAATACTTGGGATAAATGTTTTCTAAATGTCAATAAAGAAAGAACATTATATTTTCTTGGTATATTGTCTTTATTTATTAAATTTGGAGATGAGATAACTTATATCTGTCTATGATACATTCTATATACAAGTCCACTTTTTTTTTTTGTTTAAGATTTTCTGCTTTCACCCGATACGTGCGGGTGCGATGCAATTCAATAATAGTAATAGTACCCTTTATTTTTTAATTGCACTCCTTTAAGTTTACAACTGCTGTTTGTTGTTCATGAAATACTTCGAATGAAAAAAAAATCTATGAAATTTGAATGAGGTTTTTTTTTCAGCTAAAGGTTTCAATTCAATAATTGATAATTGCAGATATATGATCACTCAACACTAGGAGAATTGTTCTATAGGAATGGTTATGAGAAATTCTTGCACTGATCGCAGCGCTATACGATCACCTTGGATTATGAACTAGTTAGCCGATTCACCAATCTTGCTTTCATTAAAGGAAAAGAGAAAAACAAAAAAAAACACCAAAAAATTAACGCATTGTCGCTGGCTGCAAACGTTTTTCAACATTATTCTGTACTGTATCATCATGTCAATGTGTGTATATGCGTGTATATATGTAAGATGTGAGCTCCGTCGTCATCATTGGCGACATTCATACCTCATGTATCACTACGAAATTTCTCATAGTTCCTATTTAATCAAAATATAAATAATGTTTGTATTCACAGACATTTTACCTCATGGTACGTTACGCGACCCTGCACAAAGTATGATTCTACTGTAATCTAGAGACAAAAAAATGAAATTAATTATCATCCCTAGGATTGACTTTTTTATCCGGAAAATTGATAAAAACGTCTGCTTAATTTCTGTTTTCTGTTTGTTTGTATTTTATTTTCCAGGATTTCGTTATTCTTTTCATTCTAAGCTCAACAATTCATTTATCGCACTGTTTTTTCATAGTGGCGATACTTTCATTAAGTCCATGGCTGGTAATAGATCATCTAAATCACCTGATGACGATGTGGAGTAGGCGGTAATTTCATCGAGAAAGTCAAAAGACGCAACAGCTTCACGCTCCTTTTCACCATAACGCACGAAGAAGTCCTCACCACGTCCGATGATTGACGGCCTTGATGCTCCCCACGTAGATGGTAGACGTAGTACACGTTGCGCTTGTACCGCCGACGCTGCGAGAAACATCAAGCAGCAGCGATGTCAACCAATCTCGAAATTTTTATTTCTTACTGTTTATCAATCACCATTATGTGGGTTTTTTCGGTTCTATGTTATCGTATCGCTCTTTTTTTCTCTCTTTTTTTATTCTTTCACTCTTGCCCTCTTTCTCGCTCTCTTTCGCTTCCGCTTTCGCTCTCGCTCTCATCCCTATAAACTGGCACTATAGCATTTTTGTTTCATTAGGGGGAGGGCACAGTACGTGTGAGTAGCTCGGCTTAGCCCGTTCATTTCGTCATTCCCAACCCTCGTCTCACACATCACTTCATTAACTCTATTATTTATTATTATTTTTTTTGATTTCGCTGGTTCATATAACTTCTTTTTCTGCATTTCCAGTTCTTCATCCATCGTTTCCCCATATATATTATATATCATGTATTTTTATTCTCAGAGAAACTGATCGTCACTAAGCCGAACTACGTAGCTTTTCTCGTGACAATCAAAGCACACCGCGTAGGCGCTACCATCTGAACAGAAAATAAGAAAAATAGCTATGTACAAATGTGAATGATTTGCGTGTGCAATAATGAGATGTTTGCGAATGTCGTGTGTGTGTACACGCGTGTGTTTGGTGCGTGTTTACATTTGTCCATGTCTTTTTTATATGCCTTATTATGCAATAACGAGCAGAGATGAATGAAATATAATTAATTTATAATTATAGCTTTTCGTTTTGTATGAAAATGTATGTGATCATGCATATCATTCAATTATTTTCTGTATCTGACAAACTTAATTTTGTTAGTTTCGGGTATGCATATGTGATCCCCGAGTATGGCCACAATGTTACATCAAATGCGGATGATGTTGAATTAAGAGTTGATGCAGCAATTCAATGTAGTAGCAAGATGCAAACGCGACTACATATAAAAGCACAAGTTGTAAGCGAATGAATGATTCGCTGTTGTTAGTCAGATGGATCCACTTGCATTATAGAGAATGGATTGGTATCCTGGTACGAGAAACACACTGTCTTGAGACTAGATGCAACCTGTATAGTGAAATGGAAAGAGAGAGAGAGAGAGAGAGAGAGACACACACACAGACAACAAACACAGGAGAGTTACGCTCCGTGTACGAATTGGTAGGCGTATTGTTTTGTTTCATTTTTCTTAACGAGTATGTGGCTCTCGCAAACCTTTCTTCTGACGGCGATATCGATGTAATCGGTGTAGATGACGGTAATCTGTTGGCTCATCGCCAGAATCGCTGCCAGCTGACCCGCTACTTGATGTGGCCGATGAGCTTTCACTGCTTGCTAACATCACGTCTAATAGATTCGCTCTAGCCTGTAATATATTTCATTCATTCGAAATCTTCATTTCGGTGTTCTTGATCTGAAAATACAATGGTAAATAACGGAATAATTGTTGTTACCTTTGGGTCGGTAAAGTCAATATCACGTTCAACGTGTACCCAACCAGTGGGACAACAGCAAGCAAGATCAAGTTTGTCCAATGATATTTGAGTCTTCTGATTTGTTTGATGATCTTCGCCTTTTCTTATCATTCTATTTAGTTCGTTAATTACGTCTTTGGAAGTAGCACGCTCGTGAAAGCTTAATGACCGATCACGTCCTTCAATTAGTAATGGTGCTCTTGCAGGACTTACCTAAATACAATATACATATACGTATATATATACATATACATATGCATATATCACTCTATCATTTCATCCAAATATTTCAAATTATAATATTCATTGAATGAATATATTTGAACTGAATTGAACACGTACAACTGTGCTGGGTGTCGATGAGGTTGCAGCCTCTTCATCCTCTTCGGGTACAGCACCAAGTTCTGTTGATGTGACTCCGCTGAATGTTAAGCCACCACACGGTACATTCACAATTCTATCTTCAGGTAAACATGGAACTACTTGAATACGTTCCATTGAATCTAAATTAGTATTTGAGGCGTCGGAAATTCTATATTCTGGTGGTTCGGACGTTATCCGTTCTAATAATGTTCCACAGTCATTTGTAATCAATACAGAAGAATCAGTTTTGTATTCATAGTCGGACACTGCAAGCCAAATTAGAATTAATTTCGATTATGATTGCAGATAAATGAATAATTCTGTGGAATATATAAATGGATTGATAAAGTTGACTTGTACCTTCAATTTGAGTTTGGTCTGCATTGCTAGAGTTAGTTGGTAATTCAGTGAGATACATCTGTTGTTCGGCAATAAAGGATAGAACACTTTGAAGTGCTTGCTCACGATCGGGCGGTGGTTTACCACTCCTGGAAGACGTACTGGCAAGACTCTTGGTGCTTTCAAACTTGACTAGCCGATAGAAATCTCGCGTGAAGTCGGTACCAATTGATGGTGAATCGGGATCATCGCTACAACCAGATAATGCTGCGGACGAACGTTTACTAGAGTTTTCAAGGACACCCTCCTCGCTACTCCAAGATGCACCAGGGCTTGATGCATAGGGCCAGGGCCCTGTTGCCCTCGTATCCATTAACAGTGCAACCTAGATAAACAATTTTATAACTGAATAATTCCAAATAAGTCCAGGGTTGAAAATATATCTAATAGATAATTCATGCTCGATCGAATGGAATACAATAAATAATTGTTTACCAATTCACCACCAGTTCTGTCAGCTAAATAGCTCGCGCCATTCCACAAACATTCATTTGCATCCTCCTCGAGTTCGATTGGATTCTGCTCTTTAATTGCTGGTAGTACTGATGCAATTGAACGATTTTCTTCTTTCCATGTTGAAGATTCACTTCTCAAATCGTCAGTTGATAATGAAAAACTCCAATCTTCCAATTCGGCTCGGTCATATTCCAATTCCAACAAATCACGATGCTGCTGTGCACTTCTAGAGTCATCCAATCTAAATAAATATGAATGAATGACATCGCAAAAAAAATGATTGATATTATATTAATTCTTTTTTTTTCTGGAAAATAAAACTTACCGTAACCATTGCTGAACATATTCCGCATCCCATCCTTCTTCCTCAACAAGGAGAAGTGATGATGATCCCACAGGACTTGGTATATTGTATGGTGAAGTTGTGAGGTTTGCTGTCGTTGTTGTGAGCTTGAGATACAAATGGCTATCGGAAAAACTTCGCATTACATGTTGATATGGAAGTAGCTCTTTGGAAGGTGGATAACTATGTCTTGGGTTAATCCCAACGGTGAGATTCAACGGAAGGAAAAGTACATCTGGATCACCAGCATCCAAAGGAACTAATCGTGCATCCGGAGATACATCACCCTCAGTTTCATCAGTAGCCTCTTTCAGATCTTCAAGTCCTCTTGGCGGTTCTTGTCGTGCACCTTCGCCTTGAACATCAGATGACATTGTGGAATAACCTTCATCCCTATTACCACTCTCAGGACTTTCACTGCCTTCCTCTTCCGATGCCTTTTGACCTGAAGCAGTAGATCAGAAGTTTTTCTTTTATTGTTGGAATGGACATGATGATTTTGGTAGAAAACTGCTATATTTTAATTGTGTTGGTTATTTTTACCTAATGGTCGAGTTCGTCGACATTTTGCAGTTGCCATTACGGGAATTTTGAGATTGAGTGACCTGGGTCTTGATAATGGTACCCAAGATGCATCCAAACCTAATGCTGCAACTAGAGCCGCTGGACCTGCCTCAATGATACCTTGGATTAATTCTGAAGGACTACCAGGACTTGTTGCTTGTGCTAGAAGTCCAGACAGTGCACGGTTCTGCGTTTCTAATTCACGAATTCGCCTTTGAAGAGCACCAATTTCTTCTCTCAGACCCTGTGAATAATCATTCCCATCAATTTCGATAACGTTATCGAATTCATTCATCCATGATATATCAAGATTTATTTGAGGTTTCAAGTTTGTGAAACGTGCGATAAACGGTGATCATATTTGATTTTCGTTTAATGATATTCAAACACATATATATGCAAACTGCTGATTGATATATCAACGAAGATCACCGGCTATTTCTTTCGTATTGTTGTTGATAAAATACCAAAACCAAACTCTTCACAGAAACGTGGTGGCCTTTTATCCGAACAAATTTCATTCAATAATGACGTGCTTTGTGAGTTTATGCTATTTCCGTCGCGGTAGCATTGGCTATTAATGAGACGATCCTACATTTCAATACATAAATATATCCTTATCCTTATATCGTTGCGAAATTAATTCATATTCGAGAAGGAACCAGAGCGAATTGTGTTTATCGAAGATGGCAATTCATTATTTGACTTGGTTTAATACTTGCAAATGTTTTCTTTCATTCCTTAAGAATTCGAACAATTGCGCTCATGTGACGTTATAACTTCAAGAACGATATATGCCCGATTGAACAATTATGCAAATATTTGAATTCTGAACTTCCATCGGAAGGTCTCCTCGTATAGCAAATTTTTCCCCAGGAGGACGGGGATATTGGAGTGTTTTTGCGGATATTTATAAGTATGGAAGGTACAGTTGCGTTCGGTCACAACGCCGGTGCTACATAGACATAGTATATGACTGTCATGCCAATCGATTTGACAGAAATTAAACACATAATAAATTTCCATCGATCCCTCGAAAATTGTGCGCTAAAAAAAATTTTACGTGCATTTCAATTGCAATAATTATTATCAAGATTACTGATTAATTTACCCTATCGATTCACTTATATTGATGAATGCTATTGAAAAAATTTATTGTCAAGTATAATGTTAATAATGATGGCATATTTTCCAAAAGTAACCACCGACGAGTAGTACAATTTTTTGATTTGATAGCATCAACAGCGTCGTCATTATTGAAATTCATCAGAGTTACCGTCAAGGTTCGAGATAGTGACTTTGTTGACTCTTGAGATGGTAATTTCCTAAAAAACTATTCATTATCAACAGGATTCAAAAACATATTGTTGAGCCCCCCGAACATCTATAGCATACGATTAAAGTTATATTGATTTTCTCAGCATTCACATTGTTATTTTCAAGCTCGATAATGTCTAATTGGAGATATATGTTCGGCGAATATCTGAGTTTTATATAAATCTCTGATGCTCATTGCTGATGGTCCACTGTTGATTGCTATCAATCTCTAATCGAATGTCAGTGCAACGTTCTTGTATTATTCGTGAGATCAATTGGGTGAGAGTCGTTTATGTTCTATTCGTGTTTGCATTTTTCAATGCACAATATCGTGAAAAATCGAAAAATCGGAAAAATGTGGAAATTATGGAAGTGGATGACAATTGTATTTAAACCAATGATTACCCCTGGCAAACTCTAAATAATGTTTCTTTCAACACGATGTTCTCTGAACTTTGTGAGATAATTCCTTGAGGAATAAAGATTCGATAGGTCTCGAATGAGTTATATTCACCTCGTATCTTGGGTTTGGATTGTCTATTAGTCTCACGGCTCGAAATTTTGTTATAAACTGGCAAAAAATACGTTTTTAGATGGAATATCGTTCCTGTTACCCCAGAGCCTGATTTATGTCATTAATTATTATTTATAGGTATCGAAAAATTCAACATAAAAAGTTCAATGAAATCAAAATATGAGAAAATGAATGAAAATTTGTAATAGAATACAAACAAAGAATGAGTGCATAATGAGATTTCACGTAGAAAAATGGCAACAAAGTGAAATTCCGAACACAAACGTATAAAGTGTAATTTTATCTCGAAGTACCAGAAATTCTCCCACTAGCCGGATAATTCTTTCCATACAATTAATTTTTTTGTTGATTTATTATTCAAGTTTCACTTGACTGTCTAGTTGCTATGCTCGACTAAGATATTCAGGTATTATTCATCAAACTCAAACTCTCGGTTCACCGTCGATATACATGAAAATGATATCGATTAAAGCGAATAGAATACTGACATCCGTATCGCATCATTATAGTGTCGTCATCCACAAGGCAATGAACTTGCCAAGAAATCTATTTGCTTGAGTCTATATGTGTTGCGTGCAGTTGAATGTGCTCACTCAAGTTTAGTGTGTTTATCTCTATGTACACATGTTTTGTGGTGGTGAGTTAAATGGAACTTGGAGAGCTACCCGAAAGTATTGTGATCAATCTGCAGATGTGTGAATAAATAAATTTGTCATCACGTGTCATTCTTGTTTCATTATTCTTCCTCGTATTGAACGCTTTTGAAAAAGAAAAAAGAGATCATTTCAATAACCTCCTTTGTTGAAGGCAACAATAGACAAAACACATACATATTCCGATCTGTCAGCTTTAATATTTCATCACCAACATCTTCTCAACACGTTTATCGCACAACTACTCAGATTTGATTATGCGTTATTACGAAAGCCATAAACGCAGTGGACAAAAAATCTTTTTTATAATTTGATAACTAATGATGTTGGAAAAATTGTGGTGATATCTGTGGTGCAAAATTTTCATGATACAATACATAAAGTGTAGAGAAAACGCGGTGTTGAGATTAGCACTGCTACAATGAATGATTTGCAATAATTACGATAATTTTGTTTATTTGTGACAATTTGGATGCTCTCAATTCTGATCAGTCTTAACTTTGGTGGACTTTCGAGAAACTTTCCATAAAATCAATGGAACATCGTTTTTAAAATTGGGAACAAGTGTCTTGTATCATGTCATATATTATAACCATAGCTCTCTGTATGAAACTCATTAATTATTGAATGTCAACTTGATGTGCTTAATTTGAACTTTCTCATTCTATTTGCATTCCCGATGTATTAGACTTAATATTCAGGAATATTTGGATCCAAATTCCATATGATATAGTAGGAAATGAAGGAAGAATGGATAACAAGGACAAAAATAGTGTAAAAATTGTCTGTATCTACACATGCTGCAGAGTAATTGTTCACCACAACAAGCAGTGATCTATTTCAAAAGTGGTCTGCAATGTTTTATTGTTTGTGTTGTATCAGTCTCTATTCAAGTGGGTCATGCACAAGTTACCATTATACATGAATCTACAGTGTGAATCTTCCATTGGGTATAATTGCGAGAAAGAAATTCTATGGAATAAAAGAGAAGCATTGGCAAATGCACCTTTTGGGAAAGTAGTGCACGGACCACTTGGTTGGCAACATCATCCAAGCATCTCTCGTATTGTCGTCTTTGTGCATCAGCGTCTCTTGCTAATGCAACGTGTTCAGTCTCTAAAGTAGCGAGTCTCGCAACGAGAGCAGCATGAACTTCACCAGCGCAAGCAGCTTCCAAGCCTCTCAATTGTCCTCGCATTGACTCATTCTCCAATTGAAGTTTTGAAATTTGTGCCTGACATTGGTGTACTCGTGCCTGTAGCATTTAACAGAAAATAAATGAATTGAATAATTAAATAAATAGATAAATGGATAAATAAATTATGCTATGAAGGATTGGTTTAAACGTCAAATTATTTCACGACTGCGCTGTAATAATGTGGAATCGAGGTGGACAGAGTAAATGGGTGGTGTTAAGGGACGACAAAAGCCCTGTTTTTTTTCCCCCGCTTTCTTTTCTTTCCCTTCGTTTTTGGCATAAATGGCGAAGAGGGATGGTTAATAATGCGAGTGTTATTAGTAGAGAGGGGTTTAACGTTAAATTAGGGTTGCCAGGACCTGCCAGAGACAGGAGCGCTAATAGGGAGTGTGGAAGGAAATAGTAATGTGTCTGTGTGTGTTTGATTTATAATATTCTCGTCTGGCCTCTTTTGCATCTAGAATTTCGTTTAGACTCTTATATGATTTTCCTCTCATTTCTAACTATTTTTATTTTCACTTTTAATGCCGAAAAATATCGTGATAATCTACTTTTTAACATCACCTCACCATAAAACTAAATATTTTATCATCCATTAAACTTTCATCGCTATAAAATGATTATAAATTGTCGTACAAAGAACCCTTTTGTTCGTGATAACTGCGGATATTTGATTTTTGATGTCAAGAAATTGATAAAATACATACACACATATATAAAAAAATGACTTGGAATGCGGAAGTACTGCTGTATTATCTCGCTAATTAATCTACCACTTTCAACTGTTAGCATAGAAATTATATAGTAACAATGATTTAAGGTAGTTCTATCACTAGATGTGAGATTGGGGATTAATTCCAATCTTTGATGTATTGTCCTTGGAGTTTATTTACATCTGAGGGGAGAAAAATTTACCCAGTAGACCATGGCCAATTCGTGCGATGAGGGATCAATGAAAAATGTGTTGCGAACATTTGTGTATGATAACAGAACATCCTTCTGTCTTTTGTTCTTCGGGTTGCATGATTCACTTCAAGTAAATTTATAATGAAGATCTTATATGGGGATTTTGAAAATGTTGGAAAAGTCGAAAGTTCCTGTATTCTAACCGCGCGCTCTCTCCATCAGACGTTCGGCTACGAATCTCAAGTCATAAATACACTGCAATACACTTTTTCATCCAATAAATCATGAATTTTCTGCGAATTGAAAGTTGATCTCATCATTTGTTACGATCGTAGTAGAAATGGAATCGAGTAGTTGGTCAGTTTGACTAGAGAACGAATGAAATATGATGGCTATCATGAATTTTCACTTTCAAATCAAATATTTGGAGGTTGAAAAAACTGTGATTTGCCCTTATAAGTTATTGGATGCATAAAAACTCACACACTAGTGTACACAAAACAATGGTGTGGCTATGCTTCCGTCTCAGTTGTAGATGGCGCAATTTCTAGTTTTTTCTCGATGTCACTGGCTAATTTCGGGCGTTTCGGACATCAAGTCGGAACAAAACAGGATTATGTATACTAGGGGGAGGGCGATAATAATCAGAGGATTATCACAAAGGAAATGAAGATAATTGCCAGTGAAAAACCCTTTATTTACACGGGTAAATTAATAAGCTTAATTCTTCAGTGCATTTTTGATGGAAGAAAAATCCATCCGCGATTTGTAGATAGCGGTGATAAAAAAAACGGGAAGGAAATTAGATGAAGAGACATAGGTCGACACCATAATTACAATAGTGAAAAGAAGGAAAGAAAAGAGATAAATTCTCGGAAGAGAAAAAAAGTGTTAGAGCGAATATTCATTCGATTTAAGAAATTCTGATGAATCATTAAAAATTTTAGTGTCTCTGAAGAAAAGATTGAAACAAAGATTCGAGGGTAGTTCAGGTTAAAGTCAGGCGCGTTAAGCCTAGTCTGATAATGAGTGTATAACAAAAGGAAATTCGTCAGATTTTGTGACGATTGGGAAAAAAGGTGAGCGAGGATATAAAAATTGAAGCGGCGAAACCAGTCAGTTCAGTGAATGAAAGTTCTCTAAATTCGTTGATTCAGGAAATACTACTGATGATTGAAATTCAAAGTTTTTACTCTGGACGCTCATCATCATAAAATAAGTGTGAGGGCGCGAGAAGTGTTATATGTTGCGAGTCCCTACTGCGTATTATACTTTCCCGCGTTTTCTCCATCTTCAATAATGTATGAAACAGGCAATTCGTGATTTCAATTGTTCGCTATTGAATAACGTCTCGACAAACGTAATCGATCTGTATAAAGTCTAATATGATAATCGTGTACGTCGCAGTGTCGAACATGAACCATTTTTCATTCATATAAATGAGGTTATTCACGGGCTATTCTACTGAATGTTTATTAATCACAATTCGAAGGAGTGATAGATCCACGTAAAATTTCTACATCACGAACGTAAATTGATGCGTGGAAAAAAAGCGAATCTCGAAAAGTTAATTATATTTCGGTTGTATAATTCGTATAATAATTAAAATGTATTCATATTCCCACGTTATAAATATTTAACCCATTGAACTGAACCCTTCTCATAGATTATATGAAAAACAGTTTCATCAGATCGAACTATCTTAAATTCAATGAATCTCGTGGTGTAAAAAAATTCGTCATTTTGACTATTTTTCGCTGTAAGGCGGCATACATTCATGTCTTTGTTGCTGTCATCACGGAAACATGTCATATAGAGTGGAATTGTTAGCGTGAGGGTCGATCGATATTTACGATAGAAAGAGAAATTGGTGGATTGAAGAGTGAGAGGACGAGTAGGTGGCAGAATAGGGGAGAGAGAAAGATGTATTCAACGCACACTATGCGCAAGCACCCCCAAATATACGAGTCTTTCAGAAGCAAACCGTCCGTAAACAGAGAGATAGCGTCTATTTATGAGTTCGCGGGCTTCTGTAAGGGACGTGGTGGTGTGTTTAGTGTGTACGTTTCATCCACGCTTGTATATAAACTCGCTGCACATTTGCCTGGAATTAATCGACGCACGTGTTTGACAATCAGAATAAGAGGAGAAAATGCAGGGCGACACAGTCGATTTTCATTTATTTATATACTTACGTTGTTTTTTTTTCTGTTCCTCGTTTAAATATAACGGTAATGGTTGTGTAGAGGTTCGGGGGAGTAAAAAACATATATATTGACTAGATAGTTAGTTCTCATGGAGCCAATGATTTTTTTTTTCTTTTTTTTTGTTCTCGTCTTGGTTTATTGGATGAAGGGAAACCTTTTTCACCAACGTTATTGTACTCGGGCTTCCCTCAAGGGGATACCGGAGATGACAATAATGACATTGTATAAAAAAAGTGAGGGAGGAAGAGGTGGGTGCCAAGTCGATATTTTGAAAGAATACGATATATCTTACTGAAATGTCATTTTCGGAACTCACGTGAAGTTTTCTTTTATCAGTGTGAATGTGGCAGACATTTTCCAATTTTTAGAACTTTGAAATGAGAAACCAATTGTAAGTAGGATAAAAATATGAAAATTCACAATTAGAGGATTTCGAAATCGGATGTGTATTTCTTTTAAATTTTATTGTCTTCAATATTCAGTTGTCTATTTAAAGTTCAAAAGTAGTCTCATGTCTGCTACATTTACACTCATCCTTTTTTTCGCAATTTCATCCTGTTTTTTTTGTCATTCATAAATTTTTGTTTGTGCTATCCTTGTATTTTTGGTTTAAACAGTAAATTAATGCCCAATTTATTTATCAGCACTACGAAATTTCAACTTGAGATGTAAAAAATCTCTAATGTATCAATAATTATTGGCGTTTCGCAAATTTGCTCCAACTTTATAGATGGCACTGTAATTTTTGTCTAAACTTTCGCTGCGAATTTTATAAAAAAAATTTGCAATCATTCCAGATTCGGAGAAAATTTATTCTCAGTGCATAATTTTGAAGCCAACGATTGAATATTTCATTATATACTGTATAATGAACGGCACTTTACATACAATTGATTATTTTGATACAATTATCAATCATTTTTTCCCTCCGCTGTTATGTATGTATCAAATATATTACCTCGTAAGAAAGAGTAAGCGCTGTCCTTTCTTGCTTCAGCTGCTCCGCTTTTTGTTTGTGTTGCAACAATCCTCGGGACGATTCCTCCACCCTGAAGCAAACATCAAACCAGAGAATTCAATGAAATTTTTCGGTTATATGAAAAAGCGCAACTAAATTAATGTATGAATAACCGCATCGATTAACGAATCCAGGCCAATTGCTGTCTCGATAATAAAGATGAAAACATTGAATAGAACATGAAGCGTCAGCGTTTATAATACATACACTATCGGATGAATACACAAAGGAATGCACTCGATTGGTTGATGGGCCGCGAAGCGAATATATATCCATACATTATTATTCGTTCAAGTATCATCGAGTGTCCTCTTTTCTCTTCTGTCATGAGTATATCTATGTATGCGCCACTCTTTGGAAAAATGAGATCGAGGGCTTGGCCTTTTATCTACCTATATATATTCATGTTCAAATGACGCGACATAACACCACTCTTCAACGAATTTATAATATTAACAAAAGCACTTTTATATTCTTGCTGTTCATTTGAATGCCTACTTCTTTGCTCAGCGCATTCATTGACACATTAAAACTTGTCTGATAACGTGCGTTGGCATGGAAAATTCATGAAAAGAAAAAACAAATCGTCATGCGCATAACGTGCGGTGGCTGGTGACGGTAAACGATTTGTTCTCGTGCGAAAACATTAGGTTGGCAATTACCAAAGCCCCAAGCCACGGGTGCAGACACACACTAGTACAAATCGGTAGCACCTGATGGCATTTGTATGTGGGTGTGCGCCGTCGTTGATTTACAACAATTACCGCGCAAATTCGATTATAACGACACGCTGCGCGCTTTGGGGTGGTTATATATCGCCAGAAATTATATCGCCAGAGGTCATGACAAAAAGAGAAAGAAAGAAAAAATCGTAATGTTGGAATTTATAACCTCTTCCATTGTTGGGCCACTTCAATTTTCGTTCTAATTAATTGAACGAATAGTAAGAATAAAATTATCCATATCCATGAGTTAACACTTAAAATTAAATTGCGGGGACGGGGCGAATTGTTATTTATGATTTTCATGCGTTTGATGGCATTGTGTTTAATAATTTTAATGAATCATATTAAGTGAATATCAGTCTTATAAAATCCAGAATAGGACTTTCTTGAGAGAATTTCAATCACGGGCTTCTGAATGATTGTATTGATATTGGAAAAGTTGTTTTATCACTTGAAAGAATCATCTACAATATTATAAAACGGAACATTGGAAAGTTTGGACGTAACAGGAGATCTCAGGTAGGGCTCGTACAAGAATTCCGTTCCATTGTAAATACTCCAATTAAACAATTGATGTTTAAAAAGTAGATTAATATGATTCTCCCTCGCCGCGTCATCTTCTTCTTCTTCGAATCATAAATCTTCGGCAAAACGAGAAATATCTACAACAATCACGTTGTCGATTCGTATTTATTATGTTTATGCAAAAAAAAAAATTGTCAAACCATTTTTCATTTCCTAATTTTGAGTATGTAAGGAAAACATTTTTTTTTTAACTCGGCGATGGTAGTGTAGAAGACCCGCAAATAATACTGTCATAACTCACATTCATACATAGTCAGATTAGTAGCTGCTCTAATAATCTAAAATTGAAATATGATTCAAACAGAAGAAACTCGTTTTCACTTATAATTCCTGATATATTTATATAGAAACATCCGCAATACATAATTGAAGTTTTGATTGAAAAAATTTTCAATGTTCAACACCGAACCATTGTAACATATTCGTCATGAGAAGTGAGAACTAAAATCGACTAATTTTTATCTTCAAATATAATCTCAAGTAATTTTTTACATCGAATTTCTCATGTTGAATTATGAATTTGAAAAGTGGGAGGAAACAAAAAAAACGAGGGTGGGTCCCATTGTACCCCATGTGGCTTTCACTAGACATTGAATAATTACATCAATTTTATTAATGTACATAGGTATATATGTATATATAAAATGGTGGGCTCTATACCCGCTGGTGCTTTTTTTGATGGATCACTGCAATGTATAAATTCATATAGTGCACATATAGATATAAACAATATTCGCGTACGGAATATACGCATAACGTTTTTGGGCTGTAAGTGTACACGTGTAAATACAGACGTCGGAGCAAACACCAAGGCTTTGGTGATCTCTTCTCTCTTGTGTATACACGTGTACGTTAATATATGTATGTCGTATGTACATTGTGGATATACCATATGTAACAACCTGGCGTTGGAGAGTTGATACAACCCTTTGTAACAAAGTCCATATGACATTGCCTAACATGAGTGTACAATATGAACAGAATTGAGATAAATGATAGAGAGAATAAAATTGCCGATCTTACCTAAAGCTTATACAATGCTGAATTATCACTTGCATGTTTATTCAACTATTGTCTGACTATCAGTTTACCTTGAGTGATAAAAATTGAATTATTTGGTTGTTTAAGTAAACAATCAGGATATATCTCCAGAAGTAGGTTCTTTTTTATAATTTCCGGCAGAATCATTCAATACATCAGCTTAGATAAGAGGAAACAGGGATGATAATCGACTTTGACAAACTTGGGGGAGGGGGGGTCAAGGTGGAGAGAAAAAGAATATTTTTGTGATTTTTTCGCGGTGACATGAGTAATATAATTTTATCAAATTTAATTACATATGGTTGTACAACTTCTGAAGTATGTCAGCAAAAAATTTTCGATGAAAAATATTGATAAATAAGCTGGTGACGTTGAATTTCCAGAGGCGCCTTGAAAAGATTCATTCTCACGTATTGATTGAGTACTATACAAACTTAATCGATCAATCAAGTTTTGCTCATAATTTAGTTTTTGTCATTTTCTTGCTGCTGAATATTTGGAAATCATATTCCACTCTCCTCATGAACATCCGTGAAAGAATATTATGTGGAGAAAATAACTGATTTTTTTCAGTCGAAAATGTGAAAATACTTCATATCACCAACCAAACACATAAAAGATTTCGCTTTATTGTCAGTATCCGTCACTAACTGTCAACATTGACCATAAAAGTCTCAGTAGTACGAAACGATAGTGAATTTCACGCCATTTTATACACATATATTTATAGATAGACATATATTTCGACCTATTTTTTATTCGTTTTTTCTTAACGTTTCGCTTGGGCCTGAATCCACAATCTTCAATGTCATCCGGATGCGGAAATGGTTCAACATATCGAGGGCGGGTCAAATAAATATGAAAATTGTATGAATTTTTTTTCGGTTTATTCTTAATACGTAATGCGAGCTTGTCCTTGATATTGTGAATTGAAATTTGTCGTGGTATATAAAGAAAACTGCTGACCAAATTATTTTATTGTCTAATTTTGATATGAACAAAAAGATATCGTTTCTCATTTGGAATTATGATTTCGCAATTCATGTCAGGTTGGAAATGGATAATGATGAAATCATTATCTCGAACAGTTCCTGTTTTACTTAGATTTGAAGTGTCAGTTCAAACAAACTCTAAAGTTGGTCGCTAGTGAATAGTTGAACACATCAATATTCCAAATTCTTGGATACTCAAACTCTTGTCCAAAAGATTCATTGCAGGTAATTTGTGATTCTCTATATACTTCGAATTCTACTTTTCCTTTGGTATTTATCGTGCTTTGGGCAACTTCCAACCTTCAGATGGATTCATTTGTTTCATCATATATTTCAGTTAGTTATGAATGCAATCAGGTCAATATCTTCTTCATTGCTCAAGAAAAAGGTTTAATATCTGCACACAACCCAGATCACTCGTTCAACAATCGATTAAGTATTCTTGAGAATTAGTATATACACTTCCAAATTGATGTTAATTTTGTTGATGCCATGGACATAGATGACCATATCGGAAATATAACAATGAATTGTGCGATTGATACACTTTTTTACTATTCTGTATTACATCGAAACATAGAAATTGAGTTCATGATTATTGAGAAATGAGATACAACTATTTATTATGATAGTTTGATAATTCAATTAATAAAATTTTGTATCCATTTGAATTATTTCTACATGGATTTCATCCAATATTAAAAATTTTTTTTACACAGACATACATGAAGTGGATCAATATGACATATGGTATCGATTGTACTCTATTATGCTGCCATTAAAATCAATCATACTTTGAGGCTATATTCCAAGAAGCACTATGCTCAGACGAGTCCGAATTGGTTTATTTCAGATTTCTCTCGTCTTGAAATATTTAAGCACTGTAAGTATGTTTCTACAGGAAGTCTCGAATAATTTCCATCAAATCACCATGAAAACATTTATTCAAGATTAATCAAAGAGCCAACTCTATGTTGATAATGATAATGGATAGTCATTGAATTAGCTACGTATTCTGATGTATAATGCATTACTCATGCAATATGGATGTGTTGTTACGTTCCTATGGCAGATTGACGAATTCGCTGTGATTTATTTAGCTCGACTTTCGTCATACTACCATGCATATCTTTTCGTTATTTTTAATATTCAGTGTAGGAGCATTCATATATATATATATATATATTCATAGAGAATAATCCACAATGTGCTCACATAGCCATGAATCCAGGAGAATAATCCAGAAGTATAATATACATACACCATGAAAAGTGTATACAAAGGCCCATACAGAAGAAGACGGCTTTGACTTCTCTTATTCTGTTTTGTGAGGGGTAGTGGAATTGTTAGATATTTCTCCACTATATGTACCTCACTTGCTTTTGTCTCCCTTGTCTTTCTACACAGTCTCCTCTTCACATTTGCCCAACCACCACCACTTCCAGTCACAGTCGCCCCTCTTGACACCGTTGGCTAACTCGAACAGGGGATGCAAATATATTCTGTATAATACTCTGCATCCCTGTTCTTGTTCTTCACTCTTGATGACCCAGTGACTAATCTTTTTGGCTTTTGATGCTATTGACATTTTTATTTCTCTTTAATTCTACTTATATTTCTTACATCGCGATGAAAAGAGTAATGAAAAAGTTCACAATTTCAATTTTCCATGCGACTGACTAAAGATGATAATTCATATTTAAAAGAAATAGTTTCATTTCGTTATAAAAACTTATAAACTTTTGTCTGGAATCATTAATATTATCAGTTGAATTCAATTATTTATTTTGTTATCATTTAAGGTGATATTCCAACGAGATTGGAATTAAATGTGGAATTATGAATCATTCTGATTACCATTGACAGAGTCGTGGACGTTACTTTTTTTGTCCAAACAATTTTAGTTCATTTCTTGATGTTTCTTTTTCCAAGTTCATGTTGATATTTATAGTCATATATTTGGTCGTGAGGATTTCCGTGTGAGTATTTATTTGTAGTGAAGTGTATCCTAAGTCACAAAGTTGTATAGCTGGAGGTTATATAGACCTTTTGTGTGTATATTCCTGTGAAAATCGCCATTCATCGATGGCGCAATGTGTTATTGGCCTGGAGCCAATATCAGGATGATTTACCGCAGAAGCGTCGCCCGGTGGTTATTGCTTTCTGGTATAAACGCACAAGCGGCTTCGTTATTTATATGTTGAATAAAACGCGTATATGAGGGCGTTATAAATGCTTATACTCTCAACCATTTTTTATTTCTCCAACTATTGTAAATACTTACCGTTCAATGTTTATTGCTATTTACATGGATTGTGCAGTTTCATTTGAATTTTTCATTCTGTATTGGTCAGACGAGTTTCATGTTGTTCAGTGAGATTCTGATATACTTAAATGAATTTTTATTACCTCGACAATTCGCGCTGAAGATGGTGCACCCTCGCGCGGGCACGTTCAGCTTCGGCTGTTGCCTCTCGTACTCGAGACTCTGCCTCCATCCGCAGTCGGCGTTCTCGTTCCACATCTCGTTGCGTCGCCTCCCTCTGTAACAATTCAATTAAGTTTTATAAAATAATCAATGGCCAAAAAGACGAAAGACAAAATAGTGAAAACAACTAAATAACCACATTGAAAAAAAATAATGAATAAATATGAAAGATAAACACGGATGTAAAAAGGTGGGTGATACGGTGAGAGTAGCGTCAATGAGGTTGAAATAAAGTACTATGATCCTTTTGGTCTAGAATTATTCATGAATTTAGATTGAAGTGTTGCACGCTCCATTGGTTGAACATCACCCTCTTTGTAAATCACGCAGACATTTTCTCATCCTCTATCTCTACTTATTTTACTCTTTCTCCTTCATTTTACTCTTTTTCTACTTGTTTTCCATCATTGTGTCATTCACTCTCATCCTCTTTGATATGTACACCGATGCTCATCAATAATTACTCCGTTGTAACATGATGTAAGTGATAATTCCCACAAGGCGAATCTATTAGTCAGTGAATCGGATGCTTTGGTAGATCAATAATTATAAAATTGAATAGTTTATTTTATAATATTTTTTTTATATGTGTCATCACCGTTGCAAGCAATATATATGCTGGATGCGTCTACTTTTTTTTCCTTTTGCATTCTCTCTTTCTTTTGTACTCCATTTTGAGAGCAGCAGGAAACAATGCTGTAATTATGACCAGTTTCAAACAGAATGAATGTAGGGATCTCTATAAATACACTAAATGACATCCAGGAAAATTGCAGTCGTAGAGATGTAATATTATGAAATTTGAATAAAATGAATAGACCAAATTGTACTAATGTGAAAAGTTCCGTCAACTCACTTTTGTGGACAAGGTTGAATGTGAGAATAATTATTGCAATTCAAATTTAGAATTCGTATCAAATTTCGTTCACTTATTCTATTCAGATTTTATAATTTTGATTAAACTCGCAGTTGGTCGAAATATTATTCGACAACAGACTAAAATTATATTATCTGATCGGTGCAATACAATTTTGAAATGAAAAATCCAACAAAATAAACAAAATTTTCAACTTGTTTAGTGTTGTTAACTTTTCATTTTTGATGAGTGATTTATCATGAATCTAGTGTCAGGTGCTATGACGTTACAAAAACATTCTATCACGTTCAAGATCAAACCATAAAATAGAACTATGGAATCTGCAGGCAACGATTCGCCGTTATAAATAATTCGAATTGTTTCTGTCTTCATTGAATTTTTCCAAAGTGCAAACGCTGCATATACAATTACACGAGAACGTATTGGCTTATACAGCGAATAAGAGGTATACGCAAGTGAGAGATGGTGGTTGATATCAAGGAAAGCACAATCTGGTAAAGGCAAACCCACCAACACTACCACTAACATCAATGTGGCCTGAGTAGGGTTTAAGAAATGGTCGAATGGATTTATGGAAGCTTTAAATCTCTCTCATACCTTTATATCAACTCTCTCTACCCTCCTTATATATACTTATATATCCACCATTACATTGTGCGCATTTATTGCAATTCCTCGTGTTAAAGAAAAAAGAAGCGAAGAAAAAAGAAAGAGAACAAGATTGTGATTTTAGTCCTTGGGAAGTGTTGGAATAAAATTTTTATCCGAGTTTTGTGGCAAACGTGGTGAGTTGAAGTGCTCTGTCATCACCATTCTCTTTTCTTTCTCGGTCTTTCTCGGTCTTTCTCGGCGTGACGATTGATATTTATAACGGACGTGACAGTACCATCAATCGTAATGCTGTCGGATGTACTATGGTATCTCATATGCATGTCGATACCTCTCACAGTATGGGTGTGCTTTTATGAATGTATATGTATATATATGAAAGTTATCTCTGTTGATTGGTTCTAGCTGTGTGTATGTTCTTTCTCTGTCCTATTGAGCCTATATCAAGCGTGCGAATGGGGTCGTTCGCGTGGGACGACACCATCTCCAAACACATTTGTGCCTCCGTAGTATTATCATTGTGCTCTCTTTAATTATGCGTGTGCTTGGGCGATCGGATGGCAATTACCCAAGCATCGTTTTGAGGAGATTGCTTGCTAAAAGGAAATAGCACAAGAGAGACAACGCAATGGAGTGGGAGCGAGAAGTAAAATTCAACGTTGCACCCTAGACTATTTTATCTGATCGCAGCGGGTGATTTTCATCAGTTTTAGTTGCGACTATATTGGCAATTTTACTTCGTATCTATAGTAATATCAATTCGCATGTTTAGTTTAACGTGAAATTGAGTTTTGCTTAAAAGTTTCAGATTCTCTGAGAAAATGATAATGAGGGTTGAGACCAGTGTATGTGTGGGCAGCTTTTTATTGCTTCATCACAGAATGAGTGATAAGATGAAAATGGGTGTTGGAATTGTTTCGCGGAGGTACGAAACGCAAATTGCCTCGATCGTTTTATGTTTTTATCATTTTCAATTTGTCAACAAATGACGAAGATATACTTTTATGTTGGTTTCAAAATTTATCAACTTTCCACTGAATTATCTCATCTGTAAATACACATTCAGAGTTTCTTTCATGGTACTATGCTGTGTATTGTCAGAAAACGCTCTGTTCAATACCATCTGTGAATACGTAACTTTGTCACAATGGGGGATCACAGTGAAATTTATTATCAATTTACCCTTATCATCAACAACATCGCAAAATAGAGGCTCAGGGATTTACGGCATACAAAATATTTGTAGAGTAATTTGTAATCCGGGATAGTTCATGAATACTTAAAAACTTTTTTTTTTTCAATATCACTGATATGAACTATAAGCAATGGCGAATTCGGTTTATGAATTTCAAATTCAAATTCATCAGTTTATATTTTTTCGTTGCATGTTGTTTAATATTTAAAATTCTCTATATTCAAATTTCATTTTGTGTTCCTGAGATATTAACTGTTCTTGGAAATCCCCCACCATATCCGTAAATATCTCGTCTATTTATCTGCGTTCAAGCACACGAACTTGATTTCAACATTAGAAAACAGAAAAGTTTAAAGTTCGTTACCAAATTTAATTTCCTTTCTAATTTAGGAAGGAAAAATCGCTTTATCCTCGAGATAAAGTTATAATATGAAAATATACTATACTGGGATTAAATATTCGAAAAGTATCAGATGAGATCATCCATTTGTTAAAATTTTTTTATATATTAGACATCAGCGAAATGAAATGAACAAATGCATTTATCATACATGCATGAACACGTATGGAAGTATATACACTACATGGATATGATACACACAAATCGTAATGACTCATTTGATACGCCAGGACTCGGATATTCACCATGATAGTTTGCATATATATATATGAATACACTGAAATGCATTACATGTCGGCGGGTGTAGTTATCCAATGCATCTGTAAATGTCAATGTGACCAATGCGTGCAATGTACGTACATATGAATATACGCAGGTGTATATATGCGTATCGCTTTGCTTTCGATCGTGTATGCAATCGTTACGTGCATTATGGGCCTCGTTGGTTTATTGCCACATCTGCGGCTCCGAGTTTTGACGAAGTAAAATACCAATATATATATATATAAACATACACACAGGAGTATATACACATATCTATGTATATAGGTTTCAACAATGAGTTGTTGGTTGTCGGTTTAAAACCACCCTCCATAGTCTGTATATTGTATGGGGTACTTTGATGCTACACCACATACGTAATTTATAACCACATATAACGTGACTATACAAATTTTCATCAAAAATATTTCCTATCAAGATGTTTTTTCTTTTTTATCTTTAATAAAATATTGAGAAAATGATAAAACACTGTGACCGAAGAGTCTAAAAGAAAATTTAATTTTTTGTTTAATGGTTATAAATATAAATATGTCTGGTGAAAGTTTGAAGGTGGAAAATGGATAAATGCGTATTTCCAACTAATTATTTTTGAGAGCTAGGGAAGTAGGAAAAAGGCTTAATATTTTTAGAATATTTTAATATAATTTCATAGTGATATATTTTGATTTCTCATTAATTGGTTATTCTATCCTATCTACATTTTCGAATTAATATCTATCAATTCAATGTTTTTGTTTATTATTATTGGAATTCGTTGTTTTTTCATTGCCATTGCGGCGACATATGAATCGAATATGTAATCTATATTTTTCATTTAAAATTCATATTCTCCATTTGGAATTCCAAGTTGCGGACGCAGATCAATAAGATAAATGAATCTTGGAATTAATATGAGTAAAGTTTTCTACTGAAAATTCATATTACAAATACGAATATTGTACACTAAAATTATTTTCACGCTTGAATCAGATCGATAGTTCATCATTCATATTGACATCATTTTAGAAGTTATTTCAAGCAGAAGAATCGCCTTTAATCAAATTTATCGGATTTGATTCAAAGCCTTCTTATTTCTTGGGTGTGTGGAATAGTGGAGTGAATGCTTCATTCAAAGCCATGAAGAGAAAAATCTATGACACCCTGTTCGTTCTCTTTATGGTTTCCTTTGTGAATGGCTGTTGCGATGAATCGTCGTTACATATACACCGTTATACGATTGTGTGGGCGAAATCGTGACTTTGATTCCTTAGCCTTCTCTCTTTAATTGCCTTCACTAGTATAGATGGGCTCCATACAATGCGGATACAATTACCATACACAAAAAAAAAAAATATAAATAAAAATAAAGAGATAATTGAAGACAAATATATATTTACGTGAATCGAAACTATTTATTATAGAGGGAAAAGAACTCGGAGGTTTATTCACTCGGTCCATTCCTTTTATATGAATAAATAATAACTTATTTTTTATTGGATGCTAAGTTGCAACACTTTTTTGGTTCTACTTTCTCAACGTAGTGATAAATATTTAGATGAAATTGATGGCAGGAAGTGTAGTAATGATTCAATTCACCTTTCACAATATTTGTTTGGAGAATTCATAATCAATAAAGAAATTTAGGTACATTAATTACAAACTTCCAATACATGGGTTGCAACTAATGATAAATACATGAACTGAACCAATGGTAACTGCCTCAATACATAATTATATCAATTCTCTGTTTATGAGTAGGATTTTTATTTTGTTTTGATATTCCATTGTCATTGTCATTGGGATACGAAAAGTTGGCAGGCGTTCGGGAGAGATTTGGAGTATACAAACTCACCCTGCTCAGTTTAGTGAGGTTGGCGCCCATGAGACGATGAGTTTTTGATGCGTGGACGGTCCGGGGGGTTGCCTCGATGCCGGGACATCCCCGTTCCGATGTCGCGGAGGGTGAAACCCCTCCGCCTTCTGCTCCACCCCAACGGCGCACACGAGCGGCCACCCTGCCTAATACTGTCTGACCTCACTAGTAGCTCGGTTGAATTTTGTTTAATTTAACTCTCTTGTAGTATTCTGTGTTCGCGTGTAGAATTTTTTTTGGGCCCTCAAATAATACCCAATACACACATACGCACATCAACACACGAACACGTACACACACACATGCACACCCACAAAACAGTCACTCTCTTTCACTGATGTCTGTCTGTCGCTTTTGTTGCACAATCCCACGGGATAAAATTTCGCACGACAGATGCCGCACAATTTATACAAACTTGAGTAGAAAATTGCAAGGAGAAACTATGAAAAATATTTTATTTTTATTATTATCAAAACAAGATTTATTTGTTCATTTTATCTATGTAATTATTCTGATTAATTCATTTAATTTTATTTATGTTGATCAAATTAGGCTCGACTGTGCTGAAGAACCTGAAGTTGGTTAAACAAGAATTATTTGAGGTAGTTTTTTCGTCTATCTGATTATTAATTTAGTATGTGTAAGACGTACAAATAAGATGTAACTATCGCTGAAATTGTGAACGCGATACGGAGAATAAAAATAGGATATAGATATTGAAGGTATAGTGTGTACGCTTGGTTCGTTGGGGGGTGGTTTTTTTTTCACCACGTCTGAGCCAGTTGTCGTTTCTCTTGCGCAGGCGAGTCACGTATAAACATCGATGCCGTTGTCGTGTCTTTGGCACTTTGTGTTATACGAATCATACTATTCAGTATATATAGATGCATCTGCTTCTGGAATATTTTTCCCCCCACCGCCCTTTTTTTATCCATATATATATTTTCATCCACTCGGAAATTGTTGTACGATAGACGTATGATTTTAAATCGCTTCCATACAAAATCTATCTATTCACTTTTCTCCACAACCGTCATGAAAATAAAAATGGAAATTTCTTTGTTATTTTTACAATGGGCCATGTGTTTTTGTATCAAAATATCTTTTACTTGGTGTACAACATTATTAAACCATCATTTGGAAAAAAAGAGAAATACACAGTCTTTTGTGATTTTACAGTCTGACAATTTCAACGAGGCACTGTTAGTATAAATGTTCATTCTTTTGTTGTTTGATTTATTTGTATATTAATTTTCTTTTCTGATAAATTATTTCACTTTGGCGTTTGGATTTTTCGAAATAATTTTGAAATGTGTACAGTAACGAATGAAAAGTGCGTCACGCGTCATGGACGCCGGCGTACTGACTGGTAGAAGCTTGCATGAACTAAGTTAAAGGGCCTCCCTCGAGCGTTGTCGCTTTCTCTATATCACCCTCTCACTTGTTCTCTTGCTCTGAGTCAGCCACCCCTTGGTATATTGCACGCGACTGCGCGGTGGCAGCTCCCTTCTTCTCTCTCTCTCTCTCTCTTTATATATATAGGAATGGCTGGCGCGAGCATGAGAGTACACATATCAGAACAGAGAGACACGTGTAGATAGAAAAGAAATAAAATAAAAAAAAAAAATATTTCACAACGACTCTCACCGTATTTTCATTTTTATTACATACATTTTTTTCCCTTGTTCATCCTCCAACCCTTTCCAACTGCTAGATGGAGTAACGTATCACTGTTAGTAATATCCTATATTGCCACGGGGCTCAGGGTATCCCGACAAAAAATAAGTTCAATCAAAATCATTTCAGGTGGATAAATAAAAGATATGCGATAAAATTTATCTCTCAGCTACATTGAGTACTTATACATTTTCTCTTTGCTAGATTCTTACACAAAATGTTATTTGTTCGTTATCGATTTCTCATAATAGTATCGACTCATTATGCGAGAATCAGATAATGTTTTCTTACATGTATAACTGAAACAAACTTTGAATAGTTTTTGTTCTTTTGCTCCACCTTTGTAGAACCATGACGTGAAATATCGTAAAGACTTTCAATTCTCAATTAATACGTAGACATTGAAATTTTGTGCAAGATAAAAATATTTCAAATACGCGTCTTTTCTCAGAAAATCAAATAAGAGAAAACAAAAGAAATTGATAGTGATGAATATTGTAATATTTCATCTATAGATAAATCAAATATTTCGCTCTTCATTCGACAATATGAAATTTCAAAGTATTTCCTCTCCTCATTCCACCATTTTTCCGCATATTACTACGTGGCTTTGCACTTATAGTAATATAAATGTATCTACCTCAACGTATACATAGGAACATGTGTGGACGTTCTATGATGACTACCATCCTCAACGTAATCTCATTCTCTGTACAAGTGCCAACATCGAATAAATTCATAACTGTTGCCTCCGATTTGGTGGGTGGAATGTATTCGCACAAATATGTATATATATTCTGCTTCACGCGTTATACTGCTAATCCACTTTACAGGCTTTTCCGAAACTGATTAGGGTCGCGTTAACGCGAGAAAGGGTGCGATGGCCGCATGCCGGAAGCGCGGACGGCGGAGACGCAACTGAATACATATAGATATGAAGGTGATGCTTATATATATATATATAAATATATGTATCTATAGAGGTAAAATTCACGTTGCGAGAATTTCCCTAAGCGGATTGTTCGCTTCGAACGAGTATACCCTCCCTATATTTACCATTAGGGCTTGCGGAAATTCGTTCTGCCTTGGGCTTGGGCTTTTCACCTCTTGCCTCTTACCCACCACCGCCATCATCATATACCCAGTGTCTACCTCAACCGCTCGCACACTCACTGTAACTCTTCTTTCTTCTGTGTATAGTATATACTGGCTTTATCCGCCGCCAACTAAGCTTTTTTCGAGCACTTTATATATCATTTTCTATCCCTTTTATATACACATGTATGTATGTATATATGTATATATGTATTAGGATGATGGGGGTTCTCCGATGGGAAGGTTTGCGACCGTGGAACAAAGTCAACTATAGTTATATGGATTTTCAAAAATTGTCAATGCGAACGGAATTGTCTGACAGAGAAAAACTAACATACAAAATGACATTATCATCGGTTTCATTCCTGAGGTTTTGATCTTTTTTTTTTTTTTTTTTTTTTTTTTTTTCGATGCTGAGATTTCTCCTCTTACGGAGATAGTTATGATGAACAAAAATATTTATCAACAGCATTGAGATCAGTTGTTGGATTATTTCTTTTATGACTAATGATTTTAGATGAGAACTAGGTGGAATTGAAAATTTTGGTGACTTTAGTAATGCATCATTGTTTAATTCACTTAGGAAGCGTTCTCAAACAGGGTTTCCATCATAGTTAGGGCAAGATGCGGAATATGTAAAAATTTCGCACATTCATTCTCATTCCGAATAGAATCATGTGGGAATGGTTCCTTTCTGTTACAGCTTTTACGAAGAATATGAAGTGGAAATACTAAACTTTTACGTTGAATCTTGACTTGATTTGTATATGAATCTGAAGTTGGAAATTCATATGAAGCTCATGAACTATAAATTTTCTGTGAAATTTAATAATACTATCTTATGCAGCGTCATTCATTTTTTTCTACCACCATATATTATTCTTCATTTCTATATCCTAGAATTTTTTCTTTTGTCTGCTCTTGACACGCCGCATACCTTATCATTATTGGTTATACTTCTAGATTACAGTGTGAAAGCACAACAACGAGTGTCACGTTTATTGGAAATGTGTACATATCTTTTGTTTTATATAGAAGATTCCATATGAATGGGTACAACAATTCCGTCGATATTTTTCTATCGAACAAAAATAAAAATATCTGCGTGTCGTTAAATTGAATGCGAGGGCTGATGTCTGAGCGTCAAAGGGAATATTGTGTGATGGAAGTTTGATGAACCTGAGGGGAGAAGGATCTGATGTATATTTCCAATCCATCTGATGAAAAAATACCGGTACAAAAAAAAATTCTCAATATTATTTATATGCGGACAGAATTTCTCAGTTAAAAGTACAGTGTTTTCACTATGAATTTGGGGCATAATACATCTTTATTTTTATAAATTTTTATATTTTTTATTATATATATAATAGTAATTTTTATAAAAAAATTGAAACATTTGTTCAAAAAAATTAAAAATTTATTCGAAAAAATAAAATTTCATTCTGGAACTCATTGCTTCTACTTATGAGCACTATGAAATTTCAACTTAAAGTAAGAAAGTTTCTCAATGTGTCGATAATTATTTACGTTTTGCCACTTTGTCTCAACTTCATAAATGGTACTATAATATTTATCTAAACTTTCGCTGTGAACTTTGTAGAGAAACAACATTGTATGAGTTTTGTAGTCTATTGGTGATTCACTTTCATACAAAACAAGTGAATAAACATTCTAAATTGAAATTATTCATAAGCATTCTCTCCTATATGGACAAATGTGCAAACTCTTTCAACGATTTCTCATTCAGATAAGAATCGATTTACAAATAATATTTTCATTTGAAATGTATTAAGAAAGTCTTGGATGCAATAATACAATTTCTTATTCAACTTCAAGTGTTGCAATTAGGGTGCAGAAAATTTTGGGATTTGATCCGAATCGTTCTTTTTTTTCAGTTTTCACGCAGAAGAGAAAAAGGAAAATAAGTAGAAATGTGCCGAATTCTAGGATGGGTCAATGAATAATATTAATTCTTTGTATATATATATATATATATTTGACCATCATTGTGTTCTATTTCCCCTCGAGATGGTGAAGGTACACACTTGGGGATGTGATAGTATATAGATGGTGAAATTTGTCGAATAAAAGGGGTAGTTGCGTCGTAGAATACGTTCAGGGTCTCCCCTCCTATTTCCCTTTTTTGTTTATGTATACATACGCTTTATGTACATATACGGTTATGCATGTGATGTTTTTTTTCCACTTTGCCATTAATGGTCATTAATTAAAGAGACTATATTCACCATTGCGTTCCAGTTAACCGCACCAAAAAAATTTTTAGGGGCTGGAACACGGTCGTATATGTTTGGTAACTTGATTCACGTGAGTTTCTGTCTGTATTTGTGTATGAATATTCCCGATTTAGTTAGCTGACTGAAAATGGTATAGGCATATAGTAGCAATATACATACAAAATTGGAAAGAGCGACGCGAGAATACATAGGATGGTAGATGGGCGGTGGTGGCTTCCTCTCGCATGTTGTGAGAGTACGCTTTAATTTATTGAAAGCTTCGCGTTTCGACCGGTCTCATCCGGGCACAGAAAACGGAAACACTACGATAAGCCATTGACGGGCATTGATAAATGCATTTCAATTTACGTAGTTTTTCATTTATTTTTTCATTCATCACTGAAGTTTTTCTTTTTACTTTTTATGTCGCATCATGATCGAACCCCCGTTATTAATGAAATATATATTTTTTCGTTTTATAGAAAAAAATTTTGAAATATTTATTTACTATGCATAAAGTGAAAATGAGATGATTTATTAAATTATACATCAGAGAGTTTACGTAGACGAACGAAATTGGAGAGAGTGCACGAGAGTCGTGAATAATCAGCAATTATGTGTGAAAGGATTCACTGAGACTTTAACTGGATTTTGTTGCTATTCGCATATACAAAATATAAGGATGAAGTTTAGAGGAAACTGTTGTGCTTTTGGAAAAAAACCTGATGAACAGTATTCATGAATTTTGCAATAACATTGCATCTCATATAAATATCAATTTACTTTATTTCTCACAACAATATACAAACTTGAATTGATGGAAATTCATTCGATTTATTGGAGATGAGGGTGAAGTTACTTCATCATAATTACCAAGAAAATGAACGTACTCTAGCGTCCTCTTTCAATCTCACATGAATGTTCTTACAATAAAAACAGTAACCCCTCGTAACTCGATACGCCGAGTGTAATGAATGATCACCACAGGTAGAAGAAATAATGTTGATGAAAACTTGCAAAGAGAACCCAATCATTGGAGTCTTTGAGACATGAAAGCTTGAAATAAAAAATTGAGGATTAATTTAATATAAGGAGTCGATCAATTTTCTTCATCATAACTGAACGTAACTTCCTATACAGTCATTCTCTATCTGTACTATCATGCAAACAAACATAATAGAATTCCATTGAGTCGAAACTTTTTAACATAAGATGAGTATATGATCTGACATAATCTAGATGGCAGATGGGTGTAAGAGCTTAGGCAAAAGTGCAAAGTTATGTACATCTATTTGAGACACACGAAGTGGACATTTATGCGATGCCTATTCGTATATACGTACATACAATAATGCAATAGTGTATACTGTGATAGCACGATGGTCGAATCGTTATCCCATTAGGTTTCATCCCCCATATGTTGCCGTGATTAAAACCAAGCTGCTTCACGCGACACCCAGCACATGTATATGTATACATACATAATATATATCCTTGATGCTCCGCAAATATTCAATTGGAATATATTAAATGGTATTTAATGTCCAGAGGGTGGGTTATCCCTTCTGAACCAATTTTTGTTTGTGAGACTTTTACGTTTCATCGTCATTGCATCGAGTTTGTCCAATAAAAGATATTTCCTCCACAGTAGTACTTGGAGAATGGTTATCGCGTCTGCAGATTACAATAGGTGCATAACTATATCTATAAATAAAAAGTTTGTAGATGGAAAAAAAAGTTGATGATGAAATAAAAGGTGCAATAAAATAAAACGGCACAGCAAGCGGTGAAATTTCTACCCGACGATTATTACACACGGGTGTATATCGGGTGGTATATCGAAAACTCGTCGTTAATGTGAATTAAAAGTATAAAATGCCCTGTGGCAAAAGGGATGAACACAGGATGGTTGTTCATGTTGAATCAGTCGATATAGCGGTGTGGTGAAAAGGTGAATGTATACAGATATATTATTGAACCGACGATGACGATTTTTCATTTTCGTATATAAACATAAATTCATTATTCACACAAATACAAAATAGCTTTGGTAACCAATTTCGTACAGTATTTGCAATTTTTTACGTGGGTACTGCGTACCAAATATGTATTTGTAGAAATTTAATTTCTACGCAAGAGTTAATTTTCATTTAATGTTAATTTTATTTATGCGGCGATTTTTATTGGAAATGAATAATGTTTCGTATGAATGGTTCGAATGAGAGACATTGTTTTGGGTTCATATGTATTTGTCGAAAAGCAAACAATACGAATAAGTAACATCAAGCAATATATATGTTGCTTTATTTGATTGCAGAATATAAATTAAATTGACTGCATTCGATATTTTCATTAACTTTTCTCTTTGTCTGAATATTAGTCGATACTAAAATGCAATTTCATTGTGATCGAGAATTTTTATACCATTAACGGAACAAATTATATTCTCTCAAGCGACAATATTTTCTCCATTTTCATATTCACGTCACAATTCATCACTTGAATTGGATCCAACATTCAATTTATTTCAACTATCACAATCGTTTGGGAAAGAATTAAATGGATTTTATCAAAAAAATGTTTTTCATTTTACACGATAAAGAAAAATAAGTTTGATATATACAAAGTCTGGAATACACAAGGGCGGGCAGACAACGTGACCCTATCGTTCATCCTTGACGCTTTCGAATTTGCTTTTGGTCTCCTCTCGTAGGATAGTTGTGTCGGGAGAGAAAGCCGTTTATACGCATATACATATATAGATACCACCAGCAGGTTCATAATAAATTCTCGTTTTCGGATTTCGTGTTTGGTCGAGAGGTTATATATATACAGTAAAAACTGTTGATCGATGCGTCGCCCTATGGACTCTTCGCAGTTTTTCCGCACTCACACTAACATTATCTTTATCGTATATACATATCGGAAGAGAAAATTTAAACGCAAATGCCTCTACCCTCAACGCGACCGTTCGTCGTAGATCAAAGTTTATATCGAGGGTTCTTTTTTCCTGATTTAAAGAGTCTATATTTTTTCCTTCTCTTCTTTCCCATCGTTTCCCTCGTTTTAAAAATGTTTTTTTTTCCATAAGAAAATTCACGTAAGGCTGCTCTGCTATACAGGCAATAGAGCGTGTCTAGACGGTGGAAAAAGGGGTACATCTTATACATATATATATATACATATGTTTACTCTCATTGCTGAAGACATATACAAGACTCATGTACATCAATATTTTGTATTTACATATGTCTAAGTATATATAGGTGTATATAATACTCCTGGCTCGATAAAAACAAGGGCACTCTGCCAAAAAATGTCGACAATCTATGCTACTACATTTTTTCGCTTTAGTTCACAATGCTGGAACGTTTGTGCAACACTGTATGATACATTCAGACTGATTTTAGTTGGAATTAGCCATAGTAATTACGAGAAATATTCCATACACAGCACGGTCGTGTTATTACCCAATTTACAATTTTATGTGAACTTAATCATAAATTCAACTGTTTTGTGATTGAAAAATTTGTTTTTTTTTCTGGTTTGGAAATGAAGATACTATGGACTTCACATGAAATGTGGAATATCTCAATAATGGTGACATGATTTTTTCATTGAATCCCATTAATTCATTTTAAATCAATTCTGACAAAAATGTGACATACGATTTTTCCTCTTAATTCAAAAACGAACCGAAACAAGGCTTTTTTCTTGTTTGAGAATTGATATGCATTCTCGATACGTATTCTGAACAGTCGATTTTCGTGGTCAAAATTATTTTTTCGGTACAGTTTGTCAATGGAAGAATATGGTGTATTCCCATCAAAGTATCATTTCATTTACTAATGTCAGTATTTTTTCAGATGGAAAATCACTTAATACCGAATTAAAGTAGTTATTAATTGTTGAGCAATTCGAGATAGGTAACTGAACTTCAAAATTGTCATCATAAAAAAATTGTGTGAAGGTTAAAAGGTATTGTCTTGATGATTTTTGTTTGTTTGTGACAACAGAACTTTGCGATGTAATTAGAATTCTTATTTGAAATTTGCTGAATGCCCAACAGTGACATGTGTTTCGTGAGATGGAATTTTGCGAGTCACATTTGTCGGTAACTTCTGCCTATACGTATATACATCTGTGTAGCAATGTAAATTGCTATGGTGTAACATTAGTCATCATCACTGAGGCATTTTCTGAGAGAGAAGCTCAAGAGAATTTCAAGACGTGGCTCGCACAGAAAAATCCCTCTTCTCTCGTATATACTTGAAATCGTTTCAGGTTTGAATGCGTAGAGTGTAGAAAAGTTTTTCACAACTGAAATTGAAAATATCATGATGTAGAGAGTGGGAGCGAGAGAAAAAAGTAAGCGAAAGGAGAGTAGTAGTAGAGGGTTTGTGGAATGAAAAAAATTTTTTTTTCATTGGATAAAATAACAAAAAATAAATTCCGAGAACAAAGAGGAAGAGTAAATTCCCACAAAGGGTTTTAGTGACTCGCGAATAGAATAAAATTTCTCGGGGGTGAGAGATAAAAAATTGTTTCTCACTCTTTCACTATAGTGATCGTGACTTTACATATATATACGTTTAAAGTGGACTGATTAATCAGAAGCCTCGTCTATAAAAGTTTCTCGCGGAAACCGAGAGCACTATAGGATAATATTTCACGAGAGCCTCGAACTTTTTTTTTATCTGTCGTTGGGTGGCAAACAAAATGTTAATTAACCGTTGGGCACGGGCACCAACGCGTCGACATCCGGTATGAAAACCTAGTGAAAAATTTCTTCATTATAAGTTTGCGGAAGATTTTAACGACGCAAGAGAGCATGAGTATATATTATTATATTCTTTCCATTCAATAATTTTTTTTTTTTTTATATTCGCATTGTCTTTTTCATGAAAGAATGGACGGGCGTAAGCTCACATTTCCAACTCCTCTATACTTCCACTTCGTCTCCAAGCACTCTCATCATATTCCTACACGAATGCATCTTCATACAGATGATTAAAGTTTCATTTTTATAACACTTATATCAGTGATATTTGATAATAAAAAAAGGAAAACATCTTGTAAAGCGTCGGTAGATATCAGATTGTAGTTTGGGTTATAGCCAAGTAGCCAAGACGGCGTCGGCAAACAGTAGAAACCATCTTTGTACAAATAAAAGTCAAATAAAAATGAAATGAAAATTTCCATTTCTGATATTCTCAAATGTTCTTGAGTATCAGATTAGGTTTATATAATTCGTACCACCGAGGTTTTACTTGTCATGTTGTGGCGAAGTAATGAATGTTCAATTACTCTCTAAACATTCAGGTATATTTCAGCGAAAACGATTTTGGATGAACCCGATGAATTTGATAAAACTATGGATGCAGCTGACAGTGTAAAATGAACAATGATTTATGTTCAATTCCGAAGTTGCAGATTTTACAACAGGTTAATTTGAATAATAAGTATTGATACGCTTTAAGTAATAATATAATTATGAAATAATTATGAAGGATGAAATTTATTCAATTAAAATAATTCGTGATAGAAATATTATCCAGGACTGAATCAATTGTTACTTTTCAATTCAAATCTTTTTTCTTCTCGGTTAATAAAGATGAAGTGGAACCTGATAAGGCATTCCCATTTTCATTATAAGGGCCCCCGCTCACCCCAATTCTACACTTGGGATACATTACACTTTTCTGCGTTGGTAAAACGATGGAAATGTCATCTCCATCATGGGCAAGATGATCATAGTCTTCGTCATTGTCGTTTTTGTGATGGTTTTCTCTTTCTGTCCTTCAACGACATGTTCAAACGCATCTTTCTGGATCGTGCCATTCAATTAAGTTTATCTCTCCAGCATTTTGGGGCGACGCAGATATATATATTTATATCGGTGTCGTCATCAGCTCCTTCACCAAAACTATGAGGGTGCCTACCCTATATACTTCTTTTTTTTCTCGGTAAGAAGACTTATCTGGTGACATCGATCTTAGGATTTTGGCTTTTGCGTCGATATCGTTACACACACATGTACATGTGGACACATCGGCTCGGCTATATGTCTGAATGGACGAAAAGATAAAAACACACCGGTGATGATTCATATGGTTAGTAAAGTAGAACCAAAATAATAAGAAGAAACAAATGAATAGTTGGGAGGTATTGTTCGGAAAACAGCCGATAGAGGAATAATCAAACGCTGCAATGATCATTAATGGCGTTTTTTTTTGATTTCATTGAAATTTTTCTCCGGCTTTTTTTACGATTCATTTTCTTGTAATTATGATGAGAAAGGAATGGCTATTATTTTGGCAAAGTTTCGAAATGAAAATTATGCTAATTTTCAAGTTCCCGTCAATTGTTTCGAATTCCAAAATGTCTCTTTTTATATCTATAGTTAATGGGTGCTTATGTTGGATTTGATTTGTTGTTTTCCTGTGATGTAAATCTCATACCCGTTATGATGTGGTATATATTCATGTTGAATGAGACACCGCGAATATAATATCGAATCAACTATTATTGCGTTGGATTTCCGATGCAGATACTTTGATTGTTGGTTTTCAAATTGTGTACCTCAACCCTTGCAAGAACTCGTGGAACGGAGAATGTATTTTGAGAATATACTGGAAGAGAATTATTTTCATGTCGCATTTGAGAATTATACTCCGACACATCATATCGAGTGAGTAAGAATAAACGTTTGTGTTTGGGATTATGAATATATACTTAGCTGGACGATTCAAAATTTTCACATGATCAATAAATCATGCTATAACACTACAATGCCAGAACAAAATTACCCACTCGATCATTTTCTCATCATCTTTTTCCACTAAAGCAAAAGTGAATTAACTTATATAAAATATGCAGATACTTTTTAGTTGTGGGTTAATGGAGAACATGTTGCCCACACAAACTGTGAAAAAGTGCGGTCGTTTCCGATTTGAAATGGGCTCCGACATTTATGCACGCTTGGAGAGCACACTTATATAAATTCATCGTGTGAGATGGGGAGAAAATGTTTTTCCCCTGACATCATGTGGGAGTTTTGGACTAATGTTACCGGAAGTCGTGTGGTGTAGAGTTTTTCCAGTCGTGGTCGTGGTTGTCGTTATGGTCGCAACCAAGACGAAAGAAAAATTGTCATACGCCGTCTGCGAGCAATGGTGCTAAAGTAGCTACACACGGAAATTCTGCCTTTGGCATATATGTGGATGTGTGTATTCCATTATGGAATGAAGTGAGTTATGACACACTGTGGGTTGCAATAATCCATGAAAATTGCCTCAAACACTTCATTCTGATGATTAACAATCCATTTCTTGCATGTTTTAAAATTTTTTTTATTTATTTGTCAGTTTTAGCGAATTCTTCTGATATTATAAACAAACACAACAATAAATTCAATATATACGCATATGTAACTGAATTTCTCTTTCAAGGACGAATCAGTTCCGCGAGAATATTGATCACAGAATTGTCGTGATGGTTGGTATAGGAATAATAAATTTGGTCGTGCCGGGTGCGATATCGACGTGCGCGACGAACGCGACCGGTTGTGGGTGCGCCCGCGTATACGACGAATAATCCGGACGGTACGCTCAGTATAGGGGATGTATATGTACTTAGATCTGTGTATGTATTTGTAAATGTGTGTGTTTGAATAATCGTGTGGATTTTGCGTAGGCGAGTAAATCAGTTGCGATTGCGCCGGGTAGAAATGCACACACGAGAGGTCTTAAAGTGACATAATACTCGCGGGACACCACACATACATGCTGGCATGTACGTAGTTGGAATTGTCATGAATTGAGTTCTAAAGACTTTAATATATATCGAATTAATTCTCATAAAGCGCCACCTCGGACTTTTCCTCACACGTCATGTAGTCATTGTGATTGATACATGGGTTTATTCACTCTGCAAACACGTATTTGTGCATCTATTTTTGCTCCATCGATCATCAAGTCAACACATACAAATGCATGCATCATCATCATTGCTGGCGACAATAAATTTGATCGAATATGAGTAAAGAGTTGTTTCTTCTCAATAAACTGTGTAAAGATGTCTTGTTGGAAACTGTAGTTCATTTGTTTATACTTACGAAATGTAATCAACAATTATAATCGTCAAAATTTGTTCATAAATGTATTTATATGTGGTTGGTTTATCAGCTACAAATGTTTTTATATTACTCTTATGATTTTGATGTGAGAAAAATTACACTTTCAGAATTATATTCAGAATAATCGGTATATGCGATATATATAAGTGCAATGAAAGATAGCACCAAGCTTTTAATTTAACGTCATTCATTATATCAATTATTAATGATGAAATGTGTGTCGGGTGTATTCAATCCGAACTGTTTCTATACCCTTTCAAAATGCGCAACTATACGTAATAGAAATACTCAAGTTCTCTGTCAAAGATGGTTGTGAAATGTTAAAAACTTCCGCTTGACCATAGTAGATGATTTAGTAATTTATCATCTCTATTGATAAGACAATAATGCCGACTAAATATTTATGCCACAATAAAACTTGGTGATAATTGGCATCTGAAATGATCTTGTATTATTGTCATATAAATTCTATGATATCATCTTTTATTAGCACAATCACCACAGGAACGTACTTAACGCTTCCTTTTTATGATCAAAACTTTTTTACTTTTGGATAAGTCACAACCACAGCAAATAATTAATATTAATAAATCAGACACTGACCTTGTTGATCTGGCGTTGCAATTTTGTAATTGTGGCACGATCTCGTTGCGCTACGGCTCGTTCGTTCTGTAGAATTTTCTCTAACTCGTGCACTCTCTCTTCTAGACTTTCCTGGAAAAAAAAAACACAGCATGCAATTATGAATTCAAAAATCATATCATCATTTTCCATATAATAATGTAACAAATTAATTTTTGTATATTCTATGGTGCAATTAAATGTTTGGAATATTTTCAAAGATGACATTTTCGTTTGCCCCTATGCATAGATAAATACAAGTATTGAACAAAGCAGAGGCTCATCCTCAGTTGAGACATATTTTATAGAATGAAGTCGACGAGGGAAAGTCCGGGTTTATGTACTCGATGAGCATACAACTGATGTATATAAAGCGACTTAGGTCATGTTTACATTTGAAGTTGCGCTGTTGAAAAAGGTGATTCGCGGCAACGATTAATATAAAGACCATGCGACCGTTGGGTTTTTGTTTAACTAGTCATTCTCTCCTTCTCTCTATCATTCTCTTCGTGGTTGTGTAAACTTTTCTATAGTATGAGTATCACGATATATACTATGATAAAATACGTTGGAGACGTCAACGAAACTATAGTAGCGGCGGATTTTCCCTTTTACTCCCTTCCTATCTCACCCCGTTAGTTTGAAATTTACTCTGCTGCAAAAGTAACTAACCCCAGGGCGCAACGAAAAATCTTGCATAATAGAAATAATTTCCCTCGAGGGTCATTCGGGTTCTTATAAACTCCACCAACCAAGAGCTCTTTCTTTTTATTTCTTTTCCCCATCATCTTCATACATGCATGATGATCAAATATTTCGATACTTCTATGCGGAAAGAATGGTGAACGTTTCAAGAAGGTGAAGGAATTTATTTGTTTAGACAAAAAATGCATCAAATTATGAGAAAATCTGAAGGATCAAAGCAGCCACCATTTCCAGATAATATTCATGAAAAACAATTGAATATAAGCTCAGGAAAATCGTCGTTTGGATGAGAATTTTAATAGTATAATTCATTGACCAGTTACATCATATTGATTATTGCTCACATGAATATATCTAATGTGAACGATTGTAGTTCTATTGTATACTTTTGATATTGATTTTTTGAATATGTTTTTATCTATGCGTAAAAATTGATCCGGAAAATTATGTTCTTCATGAGATTGTAGCAGATAATTATTCGTGTTTATGGAATGCAGTTGTAGAATAGATCAAATATTGTATCATTACCAACATGGTATTAGTTTTCGAATTTACCTCGAAACGGCAAGAATTATATTAATAGAAAAAAAAAAAAATTTATTTCTCTTGCCTCATGCATTGAAACAAATCAAAGTGCTCATGATGATGCGATATTAGAGTTGCGTGATTCATATCTCAAGATGTCATTATTTTTCAATCACATCTATTTTACGATGTATATGATGATAATTTATTGTATATGGATTTATAGAAGGAATATTGGCAAATTGCCACATAAAAAATTGCAGTAATATGTATTTTCGGATGTATTTGATGGGACATTTTGTGCCCTTTATCATTATAATTAAAGTATTAATTTTCAAAACATTTGATATTGATTTCTATTCTTACAATATGCAATTACTAACACGGAATTAAAGAATGAAAAGGATTCACAGAATATAATTTTATATAATATCAAATTGCTCTCAAATCTTGACAATTCTGCAGGATAACTTTCTTCGCCTTTGAAAAATTTAGAAGCCCTGAGTGATTGAACATATTGAATCTTTTGAATGAGTATTCGATATGTAATGTAACAACAGGATATTGAATGTAATTACAACAAGAAGATACCTGAATTGGCAATATACTTATAACGTAATGAAATTTATATGTGCAACTATCAAGAGGCAGCGTGAATGCATCTAGCTCGTGATCACCTCCGATAATCGATGCAATAAATAATTTATTCAATTATTTACTGGGTCATTTTAAATATATTTTCAATGGAATAATTATGTTGCAATGAGTGCGGCTAACCAATGAACTACAATACATCTCTTTTACCCTATTTTAGGATCGAGCGTTATATACGGACTCGTGTCAACGACGAGGCTGTCCCTCGATGTGTATACCGCCAACGACGAAAAAGTATTCGCATGCAGGGTCACGTAGTCCCGATTCACCCTCACTTGGGGAAAGCACGTTTTACTACTCCTTCACCAATGGCGCGTCCCCGCACTCTCTCTTTCATCGGTTCCCTTTTACAACATACACACATACATACACACACCATGGATTGTACACATTATATGCTATATACATTGTACACTTGCTCCACCTCATCTGCTGTCGCGAGTGGTCGTGCGTTTGTTGCCAACTCGCACCGAAAGGGTTATACTTTGGCTACTCTCATACTCCCATACACGCCAACCTTATTCTCATTTGAATTTTCCGGTCTATATATAAGTATATAAACCATAAAGCACACACCCCTATACATCCCATGGGTTTCGTTTTTCAACTAACTTTTAATGTGAAAAATTCCTATACTTGCGAATATGCTTTGCGCCCCCTATTTTCTCTTTTCGATTCATCTTTTTTTTGCCAACCCGTGTTTTCGTTTGTTGCTTCGTTATATTCTTCCTTTTTTCTTCTTGTCGTTAAAGTTCAACTGATTTGCGTATTTATTAAGTATAGCTTATATCTATGATGATCATAAATTAAAAAAAAAAAAAAAGTTTTCAAAGTTGTTTTTGCATTTTGAAGTGTGAAAAAATAGTGTAAGCATAACGACCTGCTATTCTCCTCAGAGGGGATGTTTAATCTTCATCAGTATTATTACCGAGCAAAATTGAACATTTCGGCGAGGTTTTTGTAGAAGTTGTAGTCTCATCATGAGTTCGAGAATGGGTGTGTGAATACTTTATGTAAACTAATACTTGTTTGAAAGTGTGTTGAATCTTAAGGGCGGATCGGGTACATCAAGGATATGTTTCAAATGATTATCGTGATTTGTTCTGTATATTCCTGTTGAGACCAAATGGACGTTATATTTCAATTTGCATATAATCAAATTTTACATCTTTTCTTATGCAGTTTTCGAGATCTGAGGTCCAACGAAAAATATGTACTTTTATTTTTTATATCATATTTATTTTTTATTTATTATTATTATTATTGGTGTATTAATATTCCAAAAAGCCAAGAACGCTCTTTTCTTGATGATAACCGCGGGACGTCAATTCACTTCATTAGGGTTGTTGATGTATTGTTAACAAGTAAATCAGTGATATTCCTTTCAATCGTGTGCATCTTCAGAAATTGAGATGCCGCTTTCAATAGAACTCTTCGCAATTGTTTGCGAATATATGCGTAAATGTTTCATCAATTATCATCCGACAGCGCACATTTTCACGTTAAATTGTCTTGTAAAATATCGCACTTTGTTCCTCCCTAAACTCAGTTAAGCATAGCAACTTTACCTCATGTGGAATTACGTATATGAACGTATGAATGTTGGACCCACCAATTTGTATTTGCGGCCATTGTGTATATGAGCGAAGTTGAGAGCCAACTTTGCGCTTATGTGAAGTCAAGAAGGGTTGGTTTCACTATTATATATACGCAGTACACATCCTCCCCACATTTATACGCACGTCATCGCAGTAGGGGGTAGTCGTGTGACGTTAACATTATATAGAACATTTTCGTCACACTGCACGCGCGAACGCGCCACAGCTTAACGAGCTATTAACACTCTCTATGCGCGCGACAACTATTCGAGAGATTATGATGGCTGTATATATACTCCTTTGCAAGTTCTCTTGTCCTCTATTGCCACCACCTTCATCATCAATGTGTGCATGTGAATTTAATTCTTCTCCATAGGCATATATTAGTTAGTGCTATACAGCACGTCTGGGTTTTCTCTAAGGGATTTTCGTTTCTATGCAGAGATTCGCGAATAATTTCTCGTTTAATCTTGGAACTTCACACGAATTTTGTCGTCTCAATGGTTTACTCGTCACCATAATATTTTAATACAGGAAAAAAGACAATGACCAGATTATTTCTATATAAATATTAACTTTCTATGAGTGATTTTGTTGTACTAATAGAACGGACATAATTAACATTACAATCCTTTTTATGCTTTTTGAGTACAGGCAGTCCACAAGTTACCTCACACAAAATCTTGTCACTATTCTTCAAGCAAACGTCATTTTTATGTGAAAATATATGAAAATCAAATACTCAACTAAGGTCAATTCGATTTGCATTGCGTATTTGGAGAATCTACATGCCGTAGGTACACAAGTCATGACTGTAATGCAAGTACTTGCCAGTAAACTGACGGAATTTTCATCATTTGATGCAATATTATGAATTTACATGAATTAACAAATTACCATTCTCATTACCATTTGATCAACTAATCCCCGTGTATTTGAAACTTCATACTTTCATGTCAAATTCACTCAAATAGTATAAAGCGAATTGCTAAATACATTTTCGAAACTGGCTGGAGATTAAATGTTGAAGATTTTAACGCCACTAACGATCGATTAAGTGAGAAAAAAAAAACGGACGAATATCTGTGGATCCTCGAAATCGTAATAATATATTGAGGTTATTTCTTATATTTTGTTCGCATAGTAGATTCCATTATTATTGCAGTGAAAGCAAGAAAGAGAAACAAAAAATATATAATTATGGAGCTATTAGTAAAAAATTGATTAATTACAGCAGATAGACGAATTTTTCAGACCATTCTTGTATACTCAAGAAAAAGTGTGAATAATTAGTATATCATACGATCACTGTCATTTGTGTCCCACATTTATAGGAATCGTACGATCCTGTAAATTCAAGCAAATAGTCTGCTAAATAGCAAAGAGAGGGAAAATTAGAAGAACAATAATGAGAAACGAGATGCCATGATGTCTGTAATGCCAGGCTGTGAAGGATGAACGTAAATTGAGGTTCATTTTGAAATCCTCCAATACAACTGCTAATTATGATTGGAGAACTTCACACCATACCGTTGCAATCGTTGCAAGCCCCCTTGATCAATTCATAAAAAATGAATTGGTAAATAAACTTGATCATTTTCCAATAAATGAAGTAGATGTTTATATGAAAAGAGTTGAAGCAACCAACCCATATCATTCTCAAAATTTAACAAAATGAAAATCTGAAATTTTATTGCAATTGGGACAAGGGTGTGAAAAGTGTAGGATAAATAAAGTGACATTTCATTTCATACGTAAACTACACTGTCTATATACCCCGTGGTATGTAATAAGATGCTTTCCCATTCCTAAATAAAATAAATCACATACACCATTTCTCTACTATAATTCTGCCTTTGAAGTCAAAGCATTTGCAATTTTCGCGCGAAAATAAAAGCGTATGGTGTATTTCCTCACTCTCATCGTTGATATTGAGAGGGTGAAAATACAACACTATCCCCCGGGCGTTGACACGTGTTTTACCTTCGTCATGACGTATATTATTATTATTCTCGTTGTTATTCCAAGCGTAATATTGCTTTTTTTTTATTCGTTTTCTTTTAAATGCTATTCCCTACCAAATTTGTTTGACTTGTGATCTTTGCCGGAGGGCAGTGGGCAACGCTTTTGCCCCCTTATTCTCCCACTCTCTGTGTACATCTTTTTTTTTTATTTTTATTTTTTCTTTTTCATCGTTACAGTGCAGATATTATGGGTGGATAAATGTATGATGTTTGGCATGCGGTAGTAACGCAAATATACTTGTGCAAAGTGTGGTAAATGTATATGTGTATATGTATGAGCAAATTTTTGCAAGAGTTATCATCCTATATATAGAGCGAGAGAATAAATGGTATGAAAATGAATTAGTGCGAGCGAGCGTACACGTCCGTTCAGTTCATCAAGGTAAACCTGCGATTGGCATTTGCATTTATACCTTGGCGTGTCTGAGCCCTTTGGTATATATGGGTACATAAGGTATATTGTTATTAGGGGGTCTATAGCTCCTTTGAAGCAGTTGAAGTAAATGTTCTGATGATGAGGGAACTTAGACGAGCATAATTCCGTATATATATGCAGAGTAGCGTGCGATTATGTTCAGTAGCAATATCGTAAAACAATTGGGCGATTTCATATTTCATATATTTTCAATTTTGTGAGATAGTTGTGGTTGCAGTTTTTTTAAATATGTGATCTTGATAATTTTTATTTTTTTGTGGAATAAAATTAACTAGAATTTACATTATTTACACTGTGTGTGTGTGTGTGTGTGTGCGTGTGTGTTTGTAGTTCGACTAAAGAGAATTTCATAGCGCGTGAAGGCCGACAATGCGATCTGAACCGGATGAATTATTTACGGGTGCGATGGTTAGCATAATTTCATTCTCGATACACATCCGGAATGCGAAATATTTTAATATCAGTATTGAAATTTTGAGAAACTGGAAGATTGTTCTGGTGGCACAGATTGATAAGTTGAAATGTAGCACTTCAGAATAGAAAATTGTGGTGTTGGAAAAACGACATTTAAATTCTTGACAGAAATATTAACGTTTCATTCAGTTGAGAGGCGAATGAGTGTCTCTTTTAGATTGCTGTGACTGTAGCTCATGCTGTAACGAGTCTACATACAAATCGAAAAAACTTTGATTGTATTATATCTATGTCTTTCCATGATTCGAAGTTCGCTGGTTTGGAAAGTGTTTATTAGAAAATTCTAATCGAAAAGCCTGTTGTTCTAGAAAAAAATTTCATCAGAAACACTGAACTCGAATTTACACACATTGGAGTTTCAGTCAATACTAACCTTTCGATGAAACGACTGATACAAGCAAACATAAGTGGAAACGACTAGAATAAATGATTGAAATTAACTCGAATGTGATGAAATGATTAAAGAATGTAAAATGTGTCGGGGCATTTCTCCAAGCATATGAATATGAATTACTCGATTAGAATATATACATAACGAATAATGAAATTGAGATCGGTCAGTGTATTTATGTCAAGATTTCATCCTCCAGAAGAGAAAGTCGGCAGAGGGTTGTGCTCGCTGGCGGAAGAACCGCGCGAGGTAATGTCGGAAATAACTGGTGATATTTCATGGACACACCGTGACATACACTACTACACATACGAAACTACCCTATCACGTCTCTTGCGCATACACATTTCCTCTCTGAGTATCTTAGCGTGATCTTCGTGTACTCCCTGCGGCGTGTCGCGCCGCATCCGGTGCTTGGGAAATTTACATAAAGTGTCCCGCAGTTTGAGAAATCAATTTGAGCTTTCACGCCCGAACACGATTGTCGCGCGGACATATAGTTCTCGTTGTCTCCTCTTCCTTTTTCTTTCAAAGTTGTACCACCTACCAGTTTTCATGAGAACTACCTGCCTTCAATTTCATCCTTGATAGTATATTCGTGACAAAAGAATGAATGATGATAGGAATCCTCGCGCACTCGTTCGCAATCTCTCTTTATACTTGAAAGGACTTCATTCACTTTTTAATTGTTCTGCTGCTGAATTTCCTCTCAAGTGGATTGACATAATGCTATTCAATATTGATGCTTATTCTCAACTAATCTCTAAACTTTCTTTTCCGGAAAAGTTCTCGCAACTCATAGGAGTGTATTTCGAACTCTGGAAGAAGTTCATTTTCAAACGACGATAATTCTGATTGAAAGGGGTTTTCCAGAAAATTACCAGACATTGTAGAATGAACATTTTTATTTGTACAGTTTAATTTTCATAATTTTTATTGACCGTACTATTGGACTGTTACCATTCTATAGACGGTATCCCTTTCATGTTTGATATGTTCGAAGAATCTATCGTACTCAATTGCCACAGGCTCCCAATATCGTGGAGAATTCAACACAAACGAATCGATTTTTTTTCTTTTTTTCATTCACCAAAAATGGGGACACAAAATTCCGAACCAGACTAAAGTAATTCCCACAGATCACTTCAAAGTTTGACGCAACCAATTGTCATCTGATTGAGAACCATATTCTTCCATGAAAAATAATTTCATTCCAACTAATGCATTTCATCAATTAATTAATATAGCTGAAAAGGATGAATAATATCTAGAGAAATGGATAGAAGTAACTGACCCTGATGCATAACCGCTCTTTCGCAATTCATTCATGTCTGTGTTTATCAAATGCAGACCGAATATGAAAGAATGTTCACATTTGTTCACTCAACATGGATCAGCACTGAAATTTATATACGTCAAAGTAATGTTTCATCTCTACGATTTTCCACTGATAGTGTTCAACGAAATCAAGAACATTTGTATCAAAACAATTTTTGGCTGCACAATTTAAAATACAATATCTCACCTCTAAATTTGTAAATGTTGAATGGCGTGAGATCAATCTCTACTTCAATATATATTTATATATTACTCTCGCACCCTATTTCTTGAGAATTGCTGACTGGTACCGATAATAAATTTGATCGTTGTGAATCAGTGCCGCGGCGATATCTCCACTTTCCTTCGATTACGTGCGAATGAAGAGTAACGGAGTGCGTTCGATCGTTGTGTGAGAGGGAAAAATCTAAGGAGAATGGTTGTGCAAATGGAAGACTCGAGACTCAAATTCTGCCAGAGGCTTTTGAACTTCATCTCTCAAGACCTTTCCAATATATATCACGGGTGCGAGAGAAGTAAGAGAGGATGGATGGAAAGGAACAGATAGGGTGAAAAGTTTTTAAGTTATACCACCTGGCGTACGGGTTACTACACGTCAGGGATGGATTATATATATATATATATATATATATATATATAGTGGTGCTGTCCTTCATTCGATAGCGAAGACTCTTCATTTCTATTAGCTTCACTCTGTCATCCCCTTCACCGTCATTTTCCTCCACTTCTTCTCCATCCTCTCCCGAATACTCTCAACCTCCAACAACATTTCTCTTCACCACGCAGATATGTATATGTGTATATGTATGTAGGTATTATATAACTCTGCGTCTCCCCCTCATTGCATTGTTCTTCGTTGAACTGAAAAGCAACCCCTTAAAGGCGCACCCACCACCGGAAAGTGGTGGAGTTCGTCTTGAACTTCACAGTGTGACGAGTTTTGGAGGCAAACAAATGCGTCCTCCTTCTGTTGAGGAAAGTTTATGGTATTTCTGGGAATTCAAGCGCCAGTCACATGAAAAATATCGCCTAGACGCCAGGAATATATTTAAATCGTTTCTCAGAGTGAGAATATCAGTTATGTGAATTAAAATTGTGTTGAATATTATAGAATGGTTTTAACTTCTTTCTTCTCATTCTTATCATATTGTGAAAATTTATTTTTTGACATTGTGTGCGGTCAAGTCAATCTTTTTATGGCAGTTTCGTGTACTTCTGCGACGCACTCTTGTCGATCGAACGCCTTTGAGGTAGTTTGAACTTTATTATACATATTCGGCCGTAAAAGATCGAAAATGGATTCCCATTCCTTGTATAATGTACCCCAAAACAAATATTTATTCAGTGGCGAAATTTATCGATTTAACGCAACTTATCGATAGTTCTCATATGAGAATGAAATTGAACATTTGTCTTTAATACCGACACATTGAAATAGAAAAGTCTTCAGAGTTACATTCCGGTGTTTTTCTCAAATTCTGTGTAGTTGACTCAATAAAAAGTGTCTTGACGTATTTCAAAAACTATTCGAAATTGTGGACAGAGAATCAGTAATAATTGGTGGTTGGCTGGTCTCAACCAATTTCCAATAAGTCATGATTTTCACCATAAAATTGATTAGAAAGTTTGTCATGAATAAATTAGTGAAAGAATAGCGATAGAGTAACTCCAATAGTGAATTTCCGAGAAAAATGTTGATAGAGCTATAAAAATATGAAAATAAAAAAATCGCGAGCGTGTATGATGTTCATGGTTTTCCTGGATTGCTGCAGAAGAAAGTGAGTCTTGGCAGATATCCTCACTAGAAGAAGCCAATGGAGGGCATTCTCATTGACAGTTATCGTTTATTCTTTTGGTATTGCACATTTCATTTGAATTATTGCCGATTCGCCTATCATACACAATCTTATAATTCATTATTATTGATCAGTATTTGCAGTTAGACGTAATAAGCTTCGTAGTGAGAATTCACTTTATGACAGTGAAAATATTCCCCTCATAAAACACAACTGTTATATTTTTTTCTTTTGTTTTTTGCGTCTTTATTTTCATCTCCTCATATTTAGTTGATGGCGCCAATACTTTTTTATGCTCTTCTATTTTATTCTTATTTTTGCACTTTTTTTTTGTTTTGCTTTTTTTTTCGGTTTGTACCCTGTGGCACGTGAATCAATCCCCTATTGAATGAGCTCAGGGAGAGATCCCTGGGGTTGAATTAATTGATATGTCTCCATGCCAATTTCGCCAAGTGTTTGAACACCCATCATTATATATATTACTAGTTCGCCGCCATCCAAATGTTTGGGAATTTTTCTTCAGACTCTTTGTGTGCGCTGATACTGATCTTCAAGAAAGATGAGTATTTTTTTCTTCTTCTTTATCCGAACGAGTATACACTGACATCATTCAAGTGCTCTTTCATTTTTTGGGAGCTTGGAAGCTCACTCTATGCACTCCCCTTGACTTTTTATTCATTTTTTTTTTCTCTACCTTTTTCATATACCCTAGCTGATGTGTCCGCCCTCTTCTCATTTCCTTCTCTCAGCAGCATTCTTTGCAGCAGCACTCACCATGAACCCTCCTCTTCCGTGCTGCTGACTCCTAACAATTCTCTCCATGAATTCGCCAGATCATCCGTAATCACGAGTCGAATTGAAATTTCATGGTCATCAGCGCAGTGTTTTTGGACGTATGTATATATTTTCAGCGAATGAAACAGTGATAATAATTGATTATAGTGCGGTCTCCTTGGTCGAGCAATTGTGTCAACCGGTTGCACTTTGCCAAGCGATATTTGATGAAAATCATCCACATAATGGTTGATAATGTGTGTTTTTGTAGTGAGTTGAGTGCTGACAATGGACAAATTGATTATATGAGAATCTGTTTTAATCCAATGATGATGGTGAACAGATTTGAAATAAAGTTTATTCTGTTGGAACAAATATCAGTGCAATACACTGAGGAAGTTGACTCCGTCACGGTTGGTTCTGACTTTACTCTCCTCCTCTTCTCTCCCCTTCTCTTCTTCTATAGATCCAGGAAACTGACCCGCCGAGACGTTCGAATCACCGAGCCACGTAATCGAGCCTTTCCGTGGGATATATTTCTACGACATTAAACTTTTGTGCCGTTCGCACGGATCTCGAATCATTCAACTCGTCAGTAGAAAACAGCTTACGAGTGTTGGGTTTATCTAGTGGACGAACATCAACTATGTACTTTGAGTACGTACAAGGTGTATTTCATGTACATGAGAAACACAACGTTACGAGATTTTCATGATGAGAATAATTCATTCATCCAGAAGGTGTAATAAGAACATTAACCCAAAAAATTTTCAGTATCATGTTAAGCGCAAGGTTGAAAAATTTTACCATGCACTCGGGAATATCTTCACAGAGATACTGCTGGCGATTAAGTATTTTTCTTTAATCCCCACGCTTTTATCCTATAGTTGTGTATTGGAGAGCTTTGATGATTTATCATTGTGCATTTCTTGAAAAACATTTCCTTTTTGTTCTTCATTTTTTACTAAACAACTAATATTTCCTTTCCTATTCGCTGTTGGAAAATCTATTGTATGAAACCTTGATTTTTTTTCATTGAATTTGAATCCATCATCGAGTTAATTTCAAAATTCGCAACTTATTTTGGTTCATCAAGCTTTGAATGAATTGAAATCATGCGCTGTGATGATTAAATATTTTCAGTGTTATATTTTTCTTATAGTTCAATCCAATTCACATCCCATCAACTCAAATGGCCTGAAATGTCAAACCGTACATGAAAATGCTGTGGATTTAGATGTTCTCTCTGTAAAATATTCTAAATTGTTTCTATATACTCTGTTGATATTGGTAATCAATCATTATCGTTTATGCTTAATGATGTTGATAGAAATGTCTATGAAGGAGATAATAATAAGGTGACTGGTCCATTGTACTTCAAAACTTTCATTCGTTTTCTCTCAACTGAAAAAGCTGATATCATGAACTAAATTCAACCATTCTTATTTTTATTTCTGTACGTGGGTCGACACCACATTATATTCTTAACTATGTTGATCATGTTTAGTCAACTATTCTCAATAGTATCGCATAGTCTGAGGTGTTCTAGTGAAAACACAAGTGACTAGCAGAATTTCCAAGACGAAATTCTCCTTGTATAAACACAGGCATTCACCAAAGTTCTGGTGGATATTGAAACGTCAATAGAATCGTTGGCATTCCGAGTGGTGGTCTCGAAACTCCATAGCGGCAGCTTCGACAGAATTTCGAAATTCTACATCAAGTTCAAGATGATGATGAGAACGAGAATGGTTAGAATAGAAAAGAAACGAGAGTCTTCAAGGACCTGGGATCTGTATTAGGGAACAACAATGCTTAGAGCCCTAATCCTCTAGTTGACGTATATTATTTCTCAAGAACTAAGCTGTCGTGTGCTTTCTTAGTAATGATATAAGGGGATGAAGATGCGTGTTTAGTTTCATTAGCCCGAAAAAGATGGGGTTCGTTGTAACGTATTATATTCAACGTCCTTTTCAAGTTAACGTTGGTGGTTTGTCGTTGTCCGTTTGTCCCTCGTTCGTCTGATGGTGCTGTTATCTCTCAAGGGAGCAAAATTATATTTCATATTCCTATATGATGGTATATAAGCTTTTCGTCATCGATCAGACAAAGCCGTTTGATGGTACGCAGGGGAATCTCGGAATTCACTAGAGTCATTCAACAGGATTGAGTGTGCGTGTGTGTGTATGTTCATGTGAGTGGAAAAAATGGAGGAGTGGAATAAAAAAGAGAAGATAACATGTAGGATGACTTTGATCGATTTCGGGGGTTTTCGCGCTATACGATTGAAATGCTCGTGAATAAAACAAATTCTTGGTTAGCTCGTTCTCTAACCACCCGGTGTATCTTCTTCTTTCTCTCTTGTTGTATGACCGGATACTTTTTACCTTGTGCAGTACATGTAGACCATCTGGTACAACTCTGTTTCTCCAAGATATTCGCTTTGAACTTGTTGATGGTATAAAAAAGGCTGCTACTTACTTTACGTTGTTTAAAGTTACATGTCTACTTTAGAGTAGAAATGGTTTTTATTTCTTGTTGGGTTTGAGTAATTGTCCATTTCCTGTCAGGTGATGGCGGCGTGCATGTGGTAAAGCAATAGCTATCAACTCGTCGAGCATTTCATGATTTGAATTTATCGATTGGAGATTCATTTTCTTGTATTGTGTTATTATTCAATGAGAAGGAAATCGTTTAGAATGAATTCTATGAATCCCATTCGCGTTTGCTATACAAAAAAAAATATAAAGAGTTTAAAGTTCGTTCTTTCAGGACTATCTGTAGAGGTACAGAATCATGTAATAATTTCAAGAATTAATATTACAATTCTTACAGATTGCGTTGCGCTTTCTAGCCATAGTATAATCATTCTGATTCACAATAGAAGAGAAGAAAGGAATGTGACGATCTCATCGATTCATTCAGCGGGTTGGAAAAAAATCATTGTATTCGTGTTATTATTTTTCGATTTCGCAATAATATTCTGAATATTCGTCATCTTCACCATGAAAATAATATGCAGATTTGTTCTTACTCAGCTATATTATTATAGACGGTGTTAATCAGAGGTCAATAGAGAGAAGAAAATCTGCCATAAATTCCGATGGAAATTTTCAGCTTTAATCCTCAATTTTCGACAATTTTTGAGGAAGTCTCATCTTACTTGGAAAATCTCACTGTCAACTACCTTCTCAACCATACACCACTTTATCCTTTTGTCAAATAATATAATTAGAAGTGCGAATGCAGTGTGTGTGTGGGTGTGTGTGTTTGGCTTCGGTTTTCCGTTGTCGGATCAAGGTTTTACTGAGAGGCAGAGAACGAAAACTGTTATAATATACTAGGGAGTTTTCGGAAACCCCATTGTGTATGTCACCCTCTCAAAGCCATAATCCCCTCTCCACGTTCCCTCGTTATTTGTTACCAAACTTGCAATACATTTATACCTATACATCTAAACTTCAGTTCGTAATGTAAAAATAATGATAACGCGATAACGATAATAACGGAAATAATTCTTTTGTAAAATTTATTCAAGCCTACAATTGAAGAATCTACAATCACAATAGTGAAATCATTTTTGTCTTCGATATTTTATTTTTCATCGTCATGTCAAATTTAATTCTCTTGTCTGTTTCAAATGAACACACTGCCATGTTTATATATGCAATAGATGAAAATATATATGTGACTGTAGAATAATGATCTTGAACAAAGAGATCACTGAAAGATTCATGGATTATTTGACTTCTAACGAGGAGACCACCACCAATGTGCGCGAGATGAGGCGCACGTATAAGATACATTATACAAACATATATAAGCGGTAGTCCCTGAGAGTCCCCTGGGATTGCTCAGTGTCTTCAACAACAGCCAGCCTGGAAAAAGGATGGCACTATAAATGCCATAGATTAATAATAATTGCTCCTTAACGTGGAAAAATAAAAGCAGGGAGAGAAAAAGAGAGAGAGAGAGGGAAAGAGTAGAATGTTAATGGGGACAGAAGGAATAATATTTGACATAAACGTGCAGGCTCGAGACATCGCTTGGGTCATCGTCACTGGACATAGATCGAGCCCAGTTTGTTATAGTCCCCGTCCCTCATTATATATATATATATATATGTACATGTGTATGTATATATGCAAGAATTTTTTCAAGTCCGCACAATGTACATGTGGCAAGTTCCGCAATAATTCATCGCCCAGTATAATAAACTTGTACAAAGTTCATTGAACTTATTCTTGGTATCATTGAATCATGTGTGGATTGAATACTATGAGTGTTTCATCATTGTAGAGATACATGAATATGAATTTTCTCATTGAAGAATACTATTTAGACATTGTGACGTATATCAATTATTTCATAGACATCTTACTGATTCTATACAATTCGCGGGACATAATATATATAATTCTACGAATAAGAAATAGAATCGGATAATTTGTATTTTGACTAATATACGGAAATTGATTGCAATACTGTAACATAAACAATGCAGTGTTATGAACAATGATGGGAATCAAAATGGTTTTTAGAAGCATATTACTAATTGACAGAAAAATCAAATCTACGAATGAATATTTTCGATGAAAATAAATAAACATTTACCGAAAGAAATTTTCAATTATATAAATATTATATGATATTATTCCGGTGGTGCATATAATACTATAGAAATCATATACAATTCTACAAATTTTCGGAAAAATGAAGCGATAATAATTTTTTCTTCACTTTTTTCAACAAGTATTCCAAGATCCACGGCCTTTCGATGTAAAGTTTATTGATGCAATGGTATTTGCCATTGCAATAATACTCTGGATTATTGGAATTTCGTGTGACAATATTTTCATGCAGTTATACGCATTGTAGTAGAATTTTTCGTTCTTCGAATTTGTCAGGCGATATTTTAAAGGTCATACGCTTTGCGTAAAGTGTTCATTAAAACTTGTGATCTTGACTTCTCTCTCACACTTGAGTCTCTACTCAATAATTTTCTCGTGTATATTACTTTGGGCATGCTCCCACAGAGACATACTACTCTAATAAAATGTTAAAGTATCTCGAGTCACTTTATACCTTTTCACTCTCACTTATATATTCCTTGAGATCCGAGACGGATTTTCACTCTCACTTCTCTTTTCTGATGTATCCTCAATTTAGATCTTTTCCCCACCGATTTTTTTTTGGTGCCAGTACTCCCCGTGCAACGCAACGGCATCTTAAACAATTAAAAGCTGTATAATTGGATAAAAAGTTTGTGCTTCGGGAATAAAACGAAGATTTACAATGAGATGAGACTTTTGATTAATGCAATAAGTTAAGAATATTGGCAGGTCAGAGAAATATTGTTGCAATTGGATTAAACGACAGTGTTTCATGTTAACTTCTATCAAAACATATTTCCGCATACGAAAAATGGCCAAAACAAGTCTTAAAAGCCTATCGCTCTAAAACTATATTCGAAATGGACGATTTAGACTTTGCCGTGGCTTTACAGTTTTCTTTATAATTTAATGATCTATGCTGGAAATAATCGAATAACATAATAACATAATAATAAGGAAAAAAGTTAGCGACAAAGGAAATCGAAGACGACGAAAACGGCGAACGTTCTGTGAGCGGTTGCGTCCCTTCAGAGAATTTGCTTTGATTAAAATCAGTTCTCGTAATTCCATCCAGTTCTGTTTTGTGTACTCGCACAAACTTACATAGCGCAAGCTCAAATATGTATACACATATATTGTTTGGCATTGCACAGAGGTACCCTAAAGAGATCCTATTTGAATTTCCTCACTGATTACCGAGGGGATTTTGCTTGCCGAAAATTCACCATGTTTCTCTACACCCCCGCGCACATTTCACTCGCGCTCAAACACTTGGAAAAACGTTTCGTCGCCCCTCACTCTTTCTCGTTATTTCCCCCTACAGTGCGTATGTCTCTCTGAAATTCACCCTCAAACGTCCAAACAACTGTGTCGCAATTATATTTTGTTTCATATGCTTCAAATAATAAAATTCAATCGAACTGTCAAATACAAAATGAAAAAGAAATATTAAATAAAAGCAAAAGAAAATTCAATCAATCGATTGTATTGTCAGACCACGAGCCATATTTATTGAACGGCACAAAATTGTCGTGAAACATTTTTCATGCAAACTTTCGTCTATACAGACGTATTTTATCCTATTCATTTCAACTTCACCACCTGAAGCAGAATATTATTAATTAAATTGTTGATTATATAATAAATGTTATTTTGAAATAAATTTTTAGCAATCCTCAAGACAACATCGTGTTTACATATGGATGCATCGTATTTTCTCATCATGTTTTATTTCTACAATTGGACACTAATATGCTGAACATCTTGAATGATAAAACAGCGTCATATTGAGGTCCGCGATTCACCTCGCATGCAACTTTCAACTCCATAATATAGCATTATTGTCAGTAAAGTCACGATTGAATACTTAAATTTCCATTTCAATTTAATTCATAATTTCATTAATGTTTCATATTTTCCAGTTTCATCTGTATTGCTCAATTCAGAATATTCATACATTTACAAATCTATATTGCAAAAATAGTAACAATATTTTACGTTTAATTATGAGCTCAAACATTTATCTTTCATCAAAATTTTTCTCTCGGAGGGTTGATTATATATATAACCTGTCACTTCAATTCCATCGAGTCAACTTGAATGTCAAATGTTTTTCGAGCTGTTCTATAACATGGTAATGAATTTTCCAGGATTTATGCATTTGTTCAAAAAATAAGTAGCAATCTCAAAATTTTCATACAATACGAATCTACTACGGATGTCACTTATATTCTGAAGCCACTGCCGTCAGTAACTATGGATATCACAGTAAAATATGACGGTGTAATAGTCTGTGTTAACAGCACATAATATTACCTATTCTTACATACGTGGGAAAAGCGTTTTACTAGACATTTATGTATGTGTATGTGTATCCAATGTATATATAAAACGTGGCAGAAGCATCATGCCGCTGACAATTACCCTATGATCACGTGCATGGTAGTTGGCTGCATGATATTCGCGCAGATGAAGAGAGTGTAGGTATCTACATGAATAAAGGTGAGATAGAGGATGAAAAAAGGAAGAACAAGAAAAAGAAGGATATACTCGTTTGCATAATTCGACGGAAATCGCCGGGGTCTTATCGCCATGTTCGTGGCAACACTACACACACACACACACACACACACACACACACACGCGCACACACCGCCGATTCACATACTCATTATATGTACTTGAGAGGGATTCTCGGAGTCCTTCGCGCCGGCAATGCACATATACTTCTGCAGAGTCAATTCCAATGTCTCAGAATAGTTTAATGGTTGCCACGTTGGCATATGGACAACTATCACACTCTGAAGAAGGAACAGACAAAAAATGAAAAAAAAAAAATGGCAAAAAAAAATAAAAAAGGCGGGTTCGTTTTTTTGTTTATTCATTTATCTTCTGCACATTTTATCGCTGTGATAATTTATATCAAATTACTGATAATTTACATACACTCTTTTAAGTGCCGCTTGCACTTTCAATTTCAATTTTTATCTCTTTTGCACGATGTCCGAGATTTCATACATCTAAATATAATGAAAAGACGAAGATGAAATGAAAATACTTTTTTTTCTTATAAAACGTTTTTCAAGTTTGTTGAAGGAGAAAAATAAAATAAAAATCTTGAAGGAAATCTAATGTGTCACGCACTAGAATGCGTCCATTATGCGATACGTAAAATGAGAAAACGAAGCGAAATAAATAATCGTGGAAGGGAATCGTCATGTAGATGATGGGGAAAAAAAAAACAGAGAAAGTAAAGAGAGAAACTGAGAGAAGGAAGATAAGAAAGAACGGATGAGGTAGAACGAATTTTCCAGCTGGCGTCACTTTTTTTTTCACGACACTTTTCGTAATTTCTTCGTTTGCCATTTGTACTTTATTCCTTTCACTTTCTCGTGTTACTCTTCATATATATATATATATATATTTCTTTTCTTATTTTAAAAGGAACCAGTGAAGCGCAACGAGACTCGCGCCCTTCGTAAACATATACAGTAATCTTGTCGTTGACGATTCGAAAAAGTATATAAAATTGACGAGAGAGGACGTGAAAGCTTTCAACCAGATGATGTAAGATAAGATGTGATGGATAGAGCGAAATGTTGTTTGAAAGAAAAGGAGAAAAAGAAAAATTAGTAAAGTGAATGTGCAAATTTATTAGCATATTACTCTCGATAATTTTGGCTACATATCTCTGAAGTTTATACAGCATATACATATATACAAGTATGGATTTTAACCCGAAGGGTGGTAATATGCAGGTGATGTGGGATGCAGCTGCAAAGTTTGCTTCTTCATACTTGGCTTTCTCGTTGGAAACCTCGGCAACTTCAGTCATTGAACCGACGCGCAGAGAGACGGCTCACCGCATGAGCATTAGAGCAAAAAGGGTGGCTCAAGTGGTATCATGACGATACCTTGGCAACCGTATAGTAGTACTTTTGCGCATGCTGTCTGACTTCTATATTAACTATCAATGGAACCCCGCAATATAGAAAATTAAAATTATTGCTCCATTTTCATCTTTTGCTTTTTCTTGCAGAAGAAATTGATAAAATTAAGTTTCAAGTGATGGCACATTCAAGTTCAGTTAGTTCGACATGGAAATGCATCATATTAAATTGACTGTTTTGGAAATGATACTGACAGCTTTCAGATTTGAATTAATTCACAGAACTTCAATTGGAAAATTAACAAGGCTTATCAAGTTCACTTATGACGGATTTTGTAAATTATCGCTTTCAATGAAGCGGATGGATACAGTAAGATACAGTAAGAATAATTATGCATTGAGCATTGTGTAAATTGGATTTAACATATAGATCAAAATATACATCAATTATGGAATGGATTAGTCAGCAAAGTTTGTTTCTAAGGTATGGAAGAGCCGATACGGTGAATGATTTCTACAAAGATTAATATGTGGAAGTGTGGAGATGATGAATGTAGAAAACTTTGAATCGAAATCAATATTTTTTCATGGTGAATAATTCTCTTTCACTGTGATAATTCACTCAAGGTGTTTATCATTGATATTGAAAAGAAAAAGAAGAATCGGATAGTTCTCAGCCAGGAAGTTTCAATTTACCTGAATTTTTTTTTTTTAATTACCTATATGAATCTCTTATTTGAATTCTATTCATGACGAGAATATTTTTTCAAATAACTTGTAAAAAAAAAGTCTTCAAGAGTCCCCACCTATCGCTTAACTCTCACCCAAATCGATATTGAATTATAATTAATTCTATATAATGATTGAATCGTTATAAGTTCTTGGCACGATGATTCATATTGTATAGTTACATTAATGATTTTGATTGAATAAACAATGACAAAAGCACACCAAGTCCATTAACTAGTAGGCTTGGCGCTATTTTTCTCTGTAAGTTGTACAACTGACTGATGTAATGGAATTAATGGCACGATTCAATCATCATTGAATATGAAGCTAACTGATATAAAGCCAAAGTTTTGAGCAGGGCGAAAAGTTACTAGAACATTTTTATGCACAGTATGAAATAAATCCAAATATCATTTGCAGGAAATTTTTTGAGGGAAATCAGGAAAAATTTAACAAAATTGCAATACTTTTTCAAATGAGCATTACAATTTATGCAAGTGAGGACGAAGAAAATTTTGAGAGTTTTTTTAACTTTGACTTTGTTAGTCGAATTTTTATAGATTTTGAACTTTTCCAGATTTTATGATGGAAATTCTCTAATTCATCTATTAGCGATATACGGACGACGAAATTTTCTTTACTTCAGGTCGTAGAATTGAAATAAATGGACATCACTCACATGTAAACTTTGCATCACTGTCAATATCTCACAGAGCTACTATAATTATTAAAATTCTCAATGCTTGTTGAATTCTTAGAACTCATCACGAACACACAAGATATGATTTCAATCTACTGAGGTATCATTAATTAGCGCTTTCATGGAAATATAATTCCGCCATTATACATATTCCACATATTTGACTTTTTGTCCCCTTCAGCTGTAAAATCACTGTAATATCGCTGTAATATTGCTTCGTTATTCTATATTGCCTGTGCGTATATAACGTATATATAACGTACATAACGTATATAACCCTGATAATAATTCGGCTTTAAAACTTTTGGTGGCCGCCTTTCCCCACGCCATTTTCACCCCGTTACACACTATATGTGCTCTCTAGCTATTGTAAAAGCGCACCACCTCTCAAACTAAAACCGCGGAAATTCATTGGCGATATAATTGGAATCGTTACGCAAGCACAAATATGCCTGTTCGCGCTCATGTTCAACACTCCATTTCTTTGATGTTATAATCGCTTGTACATGCATGACATAGGCAATAATCGGGTAAACGTGGTACCTATTATACGATCCATGCAACTAATTAACGTACGTTTACGTAAAATTTGTTGGTATATTGTTGTATTCATATAACTTTTTAAATTCTATATAACATACAATTCTGTATTATATACGCATTGATATTCCCATTAAAAATTTGAACGACATGAAGAGAACTTGGTAACTTGAGGATGCCAATTATCCATGTTTGTTTCGACAAAGATATAAAAAAAATATTTTGGTTCGTTTCGAAATTGCCACAAAATGTGTAATTTTTTTTCCTCTTTTGTTTATTTATTTTTATTAATTTTTTGCTCCCGTCCCCGATTTCTCTCGAGTTCTTCAAACACCATATCGTTCTTTCCTCCTTCTTGATTTTCTTCCATTACTTATATCATGGAGCACGTCGTGTTTGCGTGTCGGCCGGCAGTTGCAAGTAAATGTTTCTCGCTTGGCCGCAACCCTGGAGGAGATATAGTAGAGTATATACAAGAAATGGCAAAGAAAGAGTAGGACGTGTGCGCGCGCGCTCTAATATACCAGTGGTTGTGGCGCGGGTCTAAGGTCGCCCAGGGGTTTTAAACGGTGATGTTATGTGGCATGTATAGATATATATATATTAGAGAAGAAGGAGAAAGAAATGGAGGATGAGGAAGTGTAGGTATAAGGATAAAAATATAGCTACAGACTAAAATTGAGAGAAAATATAAGGAGGCAAAATGAAGAAGTAGACGTGCGCGTTTACATTCATGGAAAATATATAGTGTTGGTATATATGAGTAAGTACTGGCGAATTAGCGTTTTCAAGGCAAGGGTTAAAGCCAATAAAGAACCCCCTCGAGGAAAATTGTGCAAGAGAATACAACGATCGTTTCATTTTTACTGTATATTTATTTGCAGTTGAAAAAAGTGGTAAAGAAAATAATAAATAACAAAAATGAAATAATATTGTGAATGTGAATTCATGTTCTTACTGATTATATATAGTGAAAGTGATAAGAAAATATATTTCCTTGCTAATCTTTCATTGGAGTGATTCAATAATTTACGGTCATGTGCGGAAAAAATTGTATGCAAACAAAAGTAAAGTTCAAGTTGCATTCACAAACATGCCATTATCCAATTGGCGTTAATTATTTCTCTGGTTGGGTACGCATTTACAAATATGTATTACCTCGGGGATTGGAGAAGAAAAAAACATTGGTAAATATATATATGTTCGCAGTGGAAGGATGTATGATGAAGTAGAGTGTGTCTGTTGCTTGGTTAGTGCATGCAACTCCATTACGAATGAGTGTACGAATATCGCGCGCAGCATTCGTCCATCTATATGTATAAATATATATGTCGTATGTATATAGCTATGTATATATACCTGTGCACTAGCGACCCGGTAGCTAATAAATAAAGACGGGATACGCCGAGATTATCGATAAAATATATGTAGCGCATTGCGCGCGACCAAGAAATTATAATCCTCGTGCTGCACACATATGCAGTGGTTATATATCGATTTATTTATTATGTTTAGAGTTCCAAGTCGATTGGGATCCGCAGTAATATATCTGTATGTATTCCTTCAGTTATATAATATATATTTAAAAAGCAAAAGGATTTTGAAATTCTACTTCTTTCATTTTTATTCTAACATGATAAATCTGATGGTATGAAATTCTTTATCCATTACTTCATAGATTCCAATATTTTTTCAACAAAATGATATCTTTCAAAATTTCCTTTTTGAATATTCAGTCAATAATTTTCTTTCGTGTCAAGATCGACAAGTCGAAAATCAAAATTAGTAAATTAGGTCTGATGATATCTACTCCATTCAATTGAATTTTACAACTGCATTATTTCATAATTGGAAATTTTGTTAATACTCAATATATTTGGTGTTTTTTTTTCATCCTAATCTGCTGACTGAGAATTGAAATTGATGAATTTGTTCCGAAGATTTATTCGCTCAGAGTCACAATAAACAATTCGAATATTCCATGGAATCAAATGATTAATTCCGTATCAATTATTCAGTACGTCTTAATGAAGTCCGATTTGAATTCAGCTATTTCTACGGCACTCGCTGAACTTCACATCTAAAAAAAAAAATCTTTAAAATCCCCTGTCATCTTTTTGTTTCACAAATTGAATCATATCGCGCATTCATTTTGATTGGATGGATCAATCAAATAGAGCGTAAGTTCAGAAAAGCATTTTCCACATTTCGTATTGGATCTTTTTTTTTTTTTTTTTTTTTTTTTCGTACATCACAATAATGACACATCCTTTGTTGCGAAAATTCCTGCACCCTACACTTGTTCAGTTTCCCATCACTATCTTTCGCACATTCATGCTTCCATTCTCTTCCGACCTGTCTCGGCTCGTCGTTTTAAATAGAGGGTTGCAACATTGATAATCATGGCTGATTGAAATTTATTGGCGTGTGCCTTTCACCCTTTTATCACAGACATGGAATATATCAGAGATCACACGCACACACTTTCCTTTCTCTACGTCTTCGTTTATATAGTATTTAAATTTATTCTATTCTAACAAATCAAGATAAAAATGAATAAGTAATATTTAATATTAATTCAAAAGATAGATATTAAATCAACATTGTACAAGGACATTTGTCTTGTATTTATCATAATGCAAGAAAGTGACAGGCGTTTTGGAAATTGGAGAATGAGTAGAAGGTTGTTGTCTCGACATTGGTTGTACGCCAGTATATAATATCTATGTATACATAAAGATGTATTGTATAGATGGAATGTGATGAATCAGGATGGAAGTGAAAGGGATGTACGAAGGGTAACGCAAAGAGAGTGTTGTTTTCGAGGGGTGAAATCGCACCCGACATCGGCGCCGGCTCTCGTCACACGAAGAGACACCATCCGACATAGCAGTACGTCAATTTCTCCCTTGCACCCATATAATACCAGCATCGTCGTGTTATTTTCTTCTCTCTTGCTTGTATCGACCAGTCACGCTGCCGTCGTCCAACTGAGATAGAGCCTGACACATAGACGTTGCCATCGACGATGAACAATGACGTTTACTCATGGGGGAATGAAAAGGCAACGGTGCAAGGCACTCTGGTATGGCGATACAAACGGGTGCTAATAGTTGCTAAGATTACACCAAAGTTAATGCTGAGATGGGTGGATGTTTGTGTGCGCGTTCTGTATATGGACGAATGCAGTTTTTTTTTTCTGCAATGACATCAAAGGAAAATGAATTGATTGAACAAGTGAGATAAGACACTATGTACCCTTTCAAACTCCACTTGGTCAATTAAAATAATTAACCTTTGGTGTGACAGCTGTACATAGGAAATGAAATGAGTTGGAATGAATGTGATAGAATTGATTTAAGAAAATGCACGAGGACAGCTTGGATTTTTTTAATTGGGAATGGTTAACTGCTAAGCTAAACAATGATTCATCTCTTTTTTTTTCCTGCATTTGTAGTCAACTACTTTGGAATCAAATTTTAAATAATCTTAATATTCATGGAGCTCCTCGGTTCTATCGTTGTTGAGTACTAAAATTTGGATAAGTGTCAGAGACGTCGTGTCAGTTTCGTATTTTCATTTAAACCCAATCATATCTTTCCAATTTGTTTGTCGTTTTCATGTTTTTGCATATCAATTGAATTTGAAAAATGCATCGATTGAGGTTAAAATATTTGGTACAAATCAATGTGGTAAATTGTCGAGAATATTGATAATAGTGGTCATCCAAAACAGTCATTCATTTCACCATGTAAAATTAATTAAAAGGGTCTGGAATTAAAAAAAATGTTTCATCATTCCAAATTAATTTCTTCTTATTCTGAAGGATGTAATAATATAGATGATAAATGAAAAATATTTCATTCGATTAGTTCACCGTATTGGCTGATGTATAATTAAATTCTCATTACAAAGTGACTTCTGGCACTATTGGGTTCTAGCCATGACACCATTATATTAGAGAGGTCCTCTGTTCTATTAGTCTATTCGATAGATGTTCAAAGTGTACATGCACATAACTAATATTCTCGCAAGATGGTATTGAAAAGGATTGTAAATTAGAGAGATGTGAGAAGGTGAAGGCAAAGTGGAGATCAAGGAAGTAGTAAAGTGAGGAACAAGACTGGGAGTAAAACGATAGAGTGGCCCTCGGGACAAACGAGCAGATTCCGTGACCATGCTTTATCCCGTGGGAAATCACGATTCTTCTCGTCTCTCGAAAATGCGCGCGCTTGCCCTGTCGGATGTATCTTCAGGCGCGCAATGAAAAATACTCCATCATGCGCACGTGTGTATTCTAACACGTAGCGCAATGGCAGATCGCATATACGCACTGGGCGATAGTTTATTATGACGAAACATAGTTTAGAAGGCGTAATATATATTTTGGGGCAAATTGAGGTTAACAATATGAAAGAAGCATAGGGTTTTATCGCTCACTTCATGAGCGACGATATTTGGAAACAATTACGATTCTTAGAGAGAAAGTTTATATAATAAATATTCAATATTCGATTATTGATAAATATAATTACTCTCGATTAAGATATCATGGAATACTGAAACGTACGAAGTTCTGGTTTTGTTTGCATTGGTACCCAAGTACTAACGTGATGTTTTCATAATAATTATTGGAGATGTGTTCGATTTCGTACAATAATTTCGTAGAAAATTTTGACTTGTTGAAACATTTGATGAAAAAAGAACTTTTTTCTAGATGTTCTATGATTTTACACTCTACGTGTATTCTCATTAGAAAGATAAATATATTTCGAGAAAGGATAGCAATTCATCGAAGACTTAGAACATATCAGAATATTTCGAAATTGTGTGGATTGTTTTCGTAATGTTGAAGACGGTAAGTAGGATTTATCGGGTTCGAATTCTCCAGATAGTTTCAATAAACTCAAAGTCGAACGAATTTTTGACAAATTAATGTATATATTTTATCTCCATATTTCTGAAAGTTAAAATGTGGAAAGCACTATTTGAATATAACAAAAAAAACTTCATTGTAATAAAAACGACTTCAAATTGTTTCGGGATTTATTTCACAGCGGAAATTTCACTTTGTATATTTTCCACTTAAATTTGTTATTCACGACTCAAGAGAAACATTCGGGAATAATATTATGAACTGCATAGTTAAACGTACCCTCATCCGAGTAGGGGATAATAATAATGAAACGACATGAGAAGAAAAATACTGTGAAAAAATGGAAAAAAGAAAAAATTGCGTTGACTCACTATTATCATTTTTGTAGCACCCATGATGATATATCTCATAATACACATAATATCTTTCTGCATAATGTCAATCGTTACACAAAAGTATAGAGTCAAGGGTCTTTTGGTGCAAAAAAGTTTATAGCGTCATAAAACCATGACGACGAATAGGTCAGCTGCATAGACGCATACAACAGACACAGACACACACATGGAAGAATATCTCCGTTGAAAATGTCAAATAAACTGTAGAGCAGACTGAGATTAAAAAGTGAATGAATTTGCACGAAATTACAAAAGAATCTTTACATCTATTTCGAAAATTATAAGCAGATGATTATCAGATTATCATTGAACATTGAAATCAACAATTAGCCACTTATATCTCTAGATTATTCCGACTTAACGAGTTCTAATAATGAAAAAACGCCCAATCATTTGATATAAATTCTCATTTGTCGTAAATATATTCATTAAATGTGAAAATTCGTTTGGCCCAACATGCATCGAAGTCTTCTCAAATTCAGTTAACTTTTATTCTGGATGTTTTCAGTATTATTTTCTCAATATAACTGTATAGAAACTCATTTATATTCGTATGTCAATATTAATTGGAGAACAGACCAATCACAATTCCGATGAAACACATATGTTCCAATATTCAGATACCATCAATCAACCTAGCTATCTTTTATTTCTAGGAATATTCATTCTAATTAGCTCCTTTCATTCATCATTATTTGAACACTGCATTCCCCCTTTTTGTTTCTTGCTCGGAGCTATTGATATGCATGCATAAGTACGGCTCACGTTTACAAAGAGCTAACGAACAAAAAGAGCTTCATCAACAAAATTGATATTCGTATTATCCGTCTGACCATATAAAATATAAACAATTGAAGAATTCAATGAATTTGAGTTTTCCTATATATAGTCTAACCCTTCCCCCAAATCATTTTATTTTTACTGAGAGTGATGAACAAAAGTTATTCCAACAGAATTAGTAGTCTTCGAAATATTATTGAGATATAAAAGAGAATACATGAGAATAATCATCCCTCATGATATTAGATTGGAATATTGTCCATCAAACTCCTCTCATATCGATAATGCAAACTTATCATTTCTTCCCGCATGTATAGATGAATATGCGGGATATATATATTCATATAAGTATGTACTTGTTCATTCATGATAAAGATGTATATTTGATGTTTGAAGAGTTAAATTACACTCAGTATACCTAATTGTGTGACTTGATATATAACAGAGTTGGAATAATATAATTCACCTGCCTCGGTCAATTTGCCGGGAGCAATAAGGTGAAACAGCACTGGAATATATACATAGCATTATACATAGAATGTAAGTACCGGCTGCGAGCGGGCGTTTGCACCTTGCCAAGACGATCAACCGTAAACGAGTCGTGTCATCTTCTCATCTCCGTCCAAAGTATTTTCTGCCTCGTGCCACCACTGTATGCTATGGCAGGTGCAATGCGACGCAATGTATAAAAGTACCAAACGTATACATATATATCTATATATCTATATAGAGCTGAAGTAGGCACAATTAAATGTATAGAGTAGAACGGCGGATAAAAAGGTCGACGCACGCGATCGCGTCCACCTGGAGATAAAAGGGATATAAAAGTCCTTACACTTACGAACAGTTTTATTCGATCCAACATGTTCAATACAATGACTCATTAAACTCCGTTGGTATTTTATTTTTGTGCGTGTACGTTTAATTTTCTCTTTATACGCCAAGTTACGGAGATTATTATTGATCAATTGGACCTGTGATACAGACATCCTGGAAAAAGTTTGGGTTATTTTAGGATCTCATCAAGGACCCTCATCATGTCCTGCTGCTGTTGTTGCTTTTGCTGCTGCTGTTGATGCTGCTGTTGATGCTGCTGTTGATGCTGCTATCGTTGTTGTCAATGCCACCCTGTCGAGAGCTGCCACTCGCAGACATTGAGCATTTCGCTGCCACGATGCTGCTGGGTTAAGAGAGCGATGGAGAGAGGATATGCTATAAGTATGGTATTATATTAGGTTAATCTCTGGTCCTGCCTCCAGCAGACTGCACAAATAATAAGTCAGGGATAGAAAGTTTTGTTGACGTTTGCAAAAACAACTTTAGAATATTTTTATCAAATATGATACACTGAATGAATATTTATTGAAAATTCATCCAGAGTTTTTTACCGTCTTTGGAGAAAACTTTGATATAAAAAGTATGTATGTGGTGACAGAAATATTTCCAATGCGTTTTACATGAGAGCCAGAATGCAAATCATCAATGTGATACACGAATTGTTTGGTCTGAATATATTCAAAAATATATTTACACAAACGTTGTATACTTTATAACAATCTTGGTATTAGTCATTTGAAATTTGTATGAAACCCATTGGAAAATATATAAACATGTAGAAAATATATCATCGCATAATTAAATTTTCTTCGAAAATGTTGGTTGTTAAAAATTCTCATTATGTATATGAAGAGGTTGAGGTCACGCATGACAAGGAGTATGATTATGTGGAATTATAGATTGGAATATTTTTAAATACATGATTTTCTTATGCACTGTCTTTAGGTTTTTTTCGAATTTAAATAATTATTGAAAAAAAAACATCTTTAATACACGTAAAAGCCGATATTGAATGAAAATGAATGAAAATGATTTGAAAACAGGGTTACCATTATTTGGTGAGTGTGTTTTCTTGTGCCCTTTTCTTTGAAACGTGTCAATTTGGGATTTTCTCATACCTTTAGTACTGTATACTTTTTTCCGAGAAATCGCCATTTGACAAGATAGTACAAAAAAATACACTCGGTGTGTATACACACATAGACACAAATAAAATACACACACACACACACGCCTGTCAAAAGAGTTAGTGGAGGGCTTTTGTTGCGTGTTGCGTGTCTTCCCTATTGTCCAAAAATGGACGCACAATGTGGGGGATGAGTATACAGGATTTGCGCAAAGTCCCTCGAGGATAGCACACTTTTCTTTTTATGTATTTTTCTTTTCCCTTCACCTTCACCAGCTCACACATGTACATGACGGATATATGGATGCTCGTTCCTTTCTTCTGTTTATTCTTTTTTTTTTCATCACACCCACTTTCGCACTCACATATTAAAAGGTTGCTTCATGCGTATTCATACACTTGGAAATTTTTGCGGAATGTGAGTAATGGCCGGTAAATTAACAAAACATTAACACAAATAAATAAATAGTATTATTGTAATTAATTGAACAACGAGGAATTAATTGATCATATGCATATAAAGAGTGAGTACATTGGTAGTGCATCGGTAGTTGTATACGAGGTGTTTCGCACTGGCGATTTTATACCCAATATACAACTTTACCAGTGTATGCACAATGTACATCCATTCATGTATATATATATACATAGGGAATCCACATTGGGATAAGGTAATTAATTGAAGCCGGGAGAATGCTCGAGCGTGGATATAGGGACAGGGTAATTAATTAGCCGTTCAATTTAGATCGAATCGCGAAGTGGTAGAAAAGCGTGTGACGGGGCAAAAGTAAAGGGTTTGTTGTTTGAAAATGTCAATCGCTTTTTCTTTTATATGTTGATTGCATTAGATATATATCTTTTTCGAATACACGGATACACAAAGAAAATCTTGCATAAAGTTTCAATTCATTGATTGACTCAATTTTCGTACGTATCATTATAACAGCGGAGAATGTCGATATTCAAATAAATTTTTATCATTGTCATTATTGAAAAGAGAGAGGAAGAGGGAAAAATTCTGAAGGACGTTAAAATGAATTTGACTGAAACTTGCTGCTTATTTTCACGATAGTTTGCATCAGAATGCTTGTTAATCAACATTTTATTAACACCAAGAGTCGTTTGTAGAACTATGTGTGTAATTGATATGATACAAAAGAAATTTTATGTCAATCACAGTAGCAACAGGCAATGTTATTAAGAAGTATAGATGGGTTTCACGCTGTCGTTCAAAGATAAAAATGAGCAGTCAATAAATCACCTTCTTTTTTACTGATTTGATTGCACAACAAATAATTTTTAATTTCCTTTTGCATCATTTTGAATTCAATCAAAAGGTTGATATGATCAGCTACCAACAAGTAAATACAGTGATTTTGGATTTAAACATTTCATAATGTGTATTTGTGTTTTCATATACTGAGTGGACCCATAATTCCCTACTCTTATTTGTTTCCTCTTTTAATAATAAACGTATATGTGCAGAATGTTAATTACCCGCGCGCATGACCATGTGGGTATGGCCTCGGCATCTCATTTTTGTCCAGACATGTTTAATTATATGCCCTTCGGGGGTTAAATGGTCAGGGCCCGGTTATTGCCACACATGTATCCAAGAGTGGAGAGAAAAGTGTGACAGCATTACTTTTTCATTTCGAAACAATATTTCAATGTAGATCCATCAATTCTATTTGTCAAAATCTACTGTGAATTTCATGCACTTAACTTTTTCCTCACCATTCGAAATTCAAAGTAAAATAAACGACTATGTATATTTCTGATCTGTAGTGCATCTCCCGGTATTGATCACAACTTTACAACTGATGACAGAATGACATGATTGAAATAGTTGACTACCATGCAGATGTCACTCTCGAATTGAATACTATACTACGTCTCCATTCCATCCAATTTTCCGGCGATAGTTGGTCTTATTTCACAACTTTATCCATCTGTTCGGAATTACTTATCGTTTTACAGTCTGGATTCACAGGTTAACGGTTGAAATTGATTAGTAAAGTCTTGAAATATATCGAGTGAACAACGCAGCGAATTAATTGGATAGAAATATGTTTGAGGGACCTCAACTGAACTGTGACTCCTAATTAAAAGTTGTTGAAACTGGGTAGCATTCCCGTAATTATTATACGCCCTTCATATCAATCTGACGCCTATGACTTGTTCATCGAATCAATAACAATGATAGCCATCAATGAAATTGATAATTTTTCCTCTGAAATTCATACAAAGAGAAACTAATTGCTGTTAATAGTTGTGCGTTCGCAAGGCAGTCATCGATCAATTATAAATGATGATTACTAGCTCTAGCCATCAACCTTCTTTTAATCCAAACGAACTCAAATTCACTTCCTCTTCAGAGAATTAATTCCAGCATCGCATTTTTCACACGGTATAAATTCGAAAGCTAATGAAGATATGAAATTCAGTTCGGTGGATAAAATAAATGAACTTCGTTTGCCTAACGAACTGACCACTGACCACTGCTAACTAGATGATATTTACCATCAAACTAAATATATATGAATACGTTTGCATTGCTCGTGACTTCCTTTGTCTAAATCTATCTGTCTATTTATCTGACTATCTCTTTCACTCTATTTGCTCGGTATTTTTAAACTGCTACAGAAACTCTCGATCATATTCGTCTAACTAATTCTATAAAAATTCATGTGAAAATGAGAAAAAAAATGTGAATTCAACTTATGTGTATTCATATATTTTTTCTAATCCATGTGTTTTCATATTAGTTTAATAATGCTCATTATTTGGAATTTTCAGCAGAGAACATAGGAAAGAAGTATTTTTAGATTGAGGATCAATATCGCTATTATGGTCATACAAATACATTTTCAATCCAGAAATAAAATATTTTCAAGATACGAATGACATGATAGAACTGAAAAATCCCCAAACCTCAATCTTAATGCCTGTTGCTGTCTTCATGACAATCACATCCTGCACACCCATTGATACGAAATTCTTCAGTATATCAACAGTATTTATGCGCATTACTTCTTCGGTATTTTGCATTTACTTGTTCTATAAGAAACTTGTTTGTGATTTAAAATCTACAAAAGTTTTGTTGAATTTCATTTCAATCAGAAATCAATAATCCAACGTTCGATAATTTTCTAGCTGTATGCTCAATAGCCATACCACCCGTGTCTATTGTACACTCCGTAGCGGTATGTAGAAACCGTTAGCCAATTGTTTCGTCTCAAAATAACAGTGCAAGAGTGCGCAAACAAACTCAGAAACTGGAGAATTGTTTATGATTATATCCAACCTCATGTAATTCCTGTGCTTATTTAGGTTCCTATTGGAAATTCTATTATGAGTCGGGCTCATCGAGTTTTTAATGTTTATTAATATTATTCATCGATAAGTTTGTGATAACGCTATCGATTGACATATTGTCAATTTGGATCTTGTCAACACCGAAAATATCCTATGGGATGACTTACAACTACGATATATATTCACCTTTCTCACGAATTCTCTCTTTTTTCGTATTTTTTTTAACAAAAACACGAGGTGCAATATCTTTATTTCTTTGTTCGCGAATAGAAGATCAATGACCGCACAAGATTTCGTAGTGGCCCAAGTCCACCCGCATTCTCGTAAATCCCATCGAAGATCAGATGAAGAGAATGAAAATAAGAACGGGAGAAAGTGAGAGAAGAATGGTAAAGATTGAGACAAAGGGTGTAAGAGCACGCAGTAGCCGATCCTATAACTGCTCGAGGATTTGGCGAAACTCTCTACAGTAGTTGGGGTGGTCCTTGCTACTAACGGCAACCATTATCCTCGAGGGTTCCTAAAACTTCTCTGAGTCGCATTGGGCGTGCTGCAAGCGAGCAAGCAAGAACGCGCACAGAAACGAGTAAAAGTTGCCTATTCCAAGGGCTGGATTCTCGATTCAGACTCTCCCTTTTTTCTTTGTTTCTTTTTTTATTTTTTTATTCTTTATGGCAATCCATCGTCTTTAAGATGTCGCTGAACGCACATAAACCTCGTGAAATTGGACTAAAGTCGACTTTTCTTTTTCTCATTTTCTTATTCATCCTGTTGAGCCGTAAAAATAACACTTTTGTTTGCCTAGTTGTTGGTGAAAAATGAATTTGAGGGAGTATATGACAAAGAGGAGGAGAAGAGAAAGGTTGTCAGAATTTGCGTGGGGTTTTTATCTGTCAAGGTTTTTATGGACTACACAATGAAATGACATGTGAGAGAGAAAAAAACAGACGTGAAGTAAACAGAGATGGTTATAGACTGAACAGTTTAACGCGTGTCGACATTTAATGGACGAATGCACAGCAGCTATGGGCGGCGTGTGCGCGCGTTTGTCATTGGCCACCGTCCGAATTTCATTGATATGACGTCTCGCTCTCTCATCGCTTCTGTCACTCGACCATTGCATGTCCCGACTGTGAACGACATCGATCCACACACACACACACACACACACACACACACACACACACACACACACACACACACACACACACACACACACACACACACACACACACACACACCTGTATACGTATAAATACAATATAAATACACAGATATATGATATACATTGTAACGAACAAGAATTAAATTTACGCAACATTTATGTACACAATCATGCAGCCAAAAAAAAATTTATAATGCAGTTTGATATATTGCTCAATTTTTCTCAGAAGAGAAATTACATAAAGACGTATGTCAGCTTTTTTTTCGTTTCCTTTTTTCTTTGTTCATTTTTCCGCATTATATAGGTATGTGTGTTATATCTGTGGAGCACCTGATTTTGCAAGAAGTCCGTAACAAAAGTGAGATAATTCATTTAGCTACGCATGAAAACAGTTTATATATCTCTATGCAGTAAAGTGTCATCGACTTGTGTGTATGTGGCTCCCCCGTTCCAATCATGGGAATATGTCATATGTGTTTGTATGCATCTCGACTTGTCCTGACACGTTATACGATGCGGTGTAAATCTATTCTATTCGGGCAATCGGTTATGGTCGAACGGACACACTACAAATGAAACAGATATAATATGAGAGAGAGAACATGTCAGGAATTGTGAGCGATCGCATAACACATTACGGTTTTATGGACTTTTTTTTGTTTCTCATAAATGTTGCAGTTTGCGCATTTGTTTATTAACTCAAGTCGGCGAAGTGCATTGCGGATTCGTTCGAAAGCAGCTTTAATAACGAAAATGCAATTATAGCGATAATAATAGTAATGGTGATTATAACAGTGGACTCTTTCGGAGGTGGATATGATACAACTTAAGGGTATAATTACAGTATTTCAACTGAGATGAAAAAAAAACACACACGGGAGAGAATTATGAATTGTCATTCACTTATAAATTTAAAAATCGTTGCACGATTATAGTGGACGAATAATGTTGCAACTTTGACGTAATTAGTTGAAAATTACACGAATAACTGATTTTGATAGCACCACGCGTAGGAATCACATCTGTTCGAATGAATTCGTAACGATAAAATATATATTTCGATATCACATATCATAATATCATATTCCAACGATGAATAATTATATCGCATACGTTTGAAAATTTAGTAACTGTGCGACTTGTTGTATTCTCTTTTGATAGTGAAATACAAAATGGCTCGAAGTGCGACCACACGATGTTTTTTTGTAGTCGATTTATTATTTTATGGATAATTCCAATAAGGGGGTCCTCTGAAACTCCACGGTTTTATTCATCCACAAGTTCTTTTGTTCAAATGGGTCGAACAACCACTAATTATGAGACATTAAATATTAGATGTATCGCAGTGTCCCATATCAGAATACAACTTTGTATAAATAATTCCCTTCCTACCGGAAAACACATGTGCGTTTTTCATTAGCTTCTGTTGACTGCGAAAGAGAACTGAAGAATGTGTGTTTCAGTGTTTTCGTCCGTGAAATTTCGGATAGTCGCATGGGACCACTTTTTCTTCCCTTCATTTCTCTTCCTTTATATAAAATGTATATGTATATATACCCTTCGTTACGTGTAATTTTTTTTTCTCGCTTGATTTTTGTCGGTTTTTTCTCTTCGTTGCTTTGTTTCTGTTGATGCTATTTGGTGAATAGGAACAATGTAAAAGTACGCGCGATAAATTCCAGACGTGCAGGTTCCTTACGTGCTTCTTACACGATGCGCATGAGTGTTCTACACTCTCTCTTTTTCTCGCAAACTATTTATCCCCATGTCGTTTCTCTCACGCTCATTCTCCTTTGCTTATGTCTTCGTAATATTCGAGATCATTTACCTTGTCTAGACCGTGAAACTTGTAGTTCCATTCATCCAGTTGTTTCCACCTATTATGTGTCACGTCAAAGTGTGTATTATTGATGCTACCTCGTTGCACTTTTCATGTTTTACTTTTCACCTTTTACTATTCATCCATCCAAAAAAAAAAATGATTTTACAAGAGATGCATGACGAAATTTTGGAATAGTTCTAAAAAAAAAGATAGATGAAAATGATTGTAAAAATGGAGTTTTGCTTAATTGATTGATATGTTGAATTCCGAATTGGATTCAAGTCTCGGAATGATTCTCAAATGAAGATATTTCAATTATTTGACAATTATATGCACAGGGAAATTGTTACTTATCGAAAATTTAGGACTAACTTAAGTTCTCATTCATTTATTGTTGATTCGATTTACAGGTTTATCATAAAAGTCATTGATTTTCTGTATAAATACTCTGAATAAACATTTTTCGGGATAAATATCACAACTCGAATCATAGAAATGTGCGTCAATAATTCTACTACAGTAAAATCGTTCATCAATCCATGAATTAGGTCATACATACTCACAAATCGAATGCGAAATACGCATCGCCTTGAAAATATTGGCTTCGATGTAAGTCATTCATGTTGACAAATATTGTTCTTATTTTCAACATGAAATCATATTATTTTAACTGCAATAATTTTATTCCTGGATGTTTTCATTTGTGTTATGTTATCCAATACTTATATTTGTTTTTTCTTCACAATTCTCAGAGGTGTCATTTGATACACCATTATGGTGTATATAAACAAAATTTATTTGTAAAGAGGAAAAAAATTAAACATATTTCCATTCTTCGTTTGCGGTAAATTTCGTCATAGCCAGACGACGTTTTATCGAGCGTCTACAAAGAGAGTTTCTCCCAAACGCCCACGGGGCTATATGTAGGTGTTTCACAGGCGCCCCAATATTATATTATATATATACACACTACCGTGACTTTCCATCGAATCTAAAAGAATGATCCTGATGAGTGTGAATGCATCGACTTACATGAAGAGCATGTGGTCCGAGACAGAGAGAATGTGTGTCTGTGTCGGATCAATGATTTTAATTACACATACATAGGCCATATCAAATGGATAATGATATATATTCCAATTTTTTCCAATGCTTTAAATTTGTAAATGATAGCAATGGTTGAAGATAAATAAATTATTGAACGGTTTCAACTCGATTGAGATTGTTCTGTTTGATTATAATTTTTCTAATTAGCTGTCTGGAGAGATGCAACAGTTTCTATATAGAGATGTGAGTGTGAACGTGTGTGTAGAGAGAGAAGAATATGAAGCTCGAGAAAGAGAGTTGAAAAAAAAAAGGTGAATACCTTTGGTGTGGACTTGTCTATATGATTATCAGTGGATTTTATCTAAACGAGATACATCGAATCACACATGAGCGCGAATACCTTCTCTACTCCCCTGCGAATATATATATATATATATATATATATATATACTTTTCTTTATTCATTTAGCGTTAATCGAGAGGAGTGTATATACATCGTACGAGTACCACGCGAGCAAATGTAAATATGCTAATTGCCGCGTTCGAGGAGCGGAACTAATTGAATTAAGCGAAGCAAAAGTTTCAAGCCGAGGAATTGGTATGAATTAGATCGCGACTGGTTGAGGGCCACTATTCCGCTCTCTCCAACTCTCCCCGTTTTTTTTTGTCGTGATATCTTTTGAGCTGTGGTGCCATCATATCACCTCATTAATATGTTAGTATAAAATGTCAATGATGATTCTGTGTAAATGAATGCTATGTTAATAATATGACTGTTTAATATGATAAATACGTTTTGCTGCTCTCATTCTAAAATCATAACCCCTCACTCAAAAGTAATTCTTGATTAGAGATGAAGGAATAGAACTGTTAAATATATTTCAAAAGTGAGATTTTTGTTGAGAGAAGTAATTTCAAAATTTGTTTTTATTCATACCATTTATTATTCGAAATAAGAAAGTGAATCTATTTGCGATAGAATCTGTTACTTTTCATATGGATTTGCAAAGAATTTTCAACTGTTATCATTGAAATTGGATGAATTCTATGGTTGATTTACAGAGTTCCATATTTCTGATAACTGATTCAGCTTGTTGAATGTAGCAAGTGAAAATTGATAATGTATTCGATAAGGTCCCCCGAGCCGTTTGCTGGTTTCATTATTTAACTGAAACGACTACCTATTCACACTGCCCCTGATCGTGAAGCAAGCAAATGATTTACAAGTATTACATAGAAGAAATCTATCGAGAAATAAAACATGAAAGCAAAATTCGTAATATTTTTCTATTCACAACGGAAAATTGAGAAATATCATCAAATGAGATTTGATTTTTTATTCAATCGTATAATATGAAATAATTTGCAACAGCGGTTACATTGATATAGCATTAGATACAGCATTTTTCAAGCAGAAAAAATCAGAGTAAAAATATCGTTAAATATATGACTTATGGTTCAGTATTAATTGAATGAACACAAAAAATCGAAAATTTTCCTGAATAAAAAATGATTGCTCGGTGGAACTCATTTTGTGAAATGAATTATAACGATCACAAATACACATTCTACAGTTATTCAATGAAAAACAAAGGACTCGTTTTGCGATAATTTTGCAACACCTTCCAATTATGGAATAGATATTTTCACATCTGTGATTTATTCCGCCAGTTGTGTAAATATACATAGGTATATATATATATATGCACATCGATCCTATATTATCATAATGGTTTATTTGATAGCATAATATTACGCTAATGAACAGCACACCGAGTAACGAGTTGTCACTTTTGCAAAAGTTTTCACGATGAAAATGAATACTGGATATCTAAATTCATTTGAATCTTGTATAAATTCTCCCGAAAAAGATTGATGATGTGAAATTATTCTAAAAATACGTTTATTCGACGTGATGAGAATTATTCATTGGTATTATATTGAATCGTTCAAATTAATACGACAAGGCGATAGTGAGAGAGGGTTGCAATATTTCCCGATTCCCCTGCGTGAAAGGGAACACGATATTGCGGGAAAGGGTTGTGAAGGGGTTATTTCTCTGTGCATAGGCACTGTCAAGCGTTTCTGCGGTTGGTCGATTGGATGAACAGATTAATATTCTCAATCAAAGCTCCACAACGGAGAGACTGGTGATGGTCTCGAGTGCTCATCAAAAGGCTTTTCAAAACGTACATAGACGTGCACTACCATCTATGTAAAATCAGTTGAATAGACAGGTTCAAGAACTGGAGGGTTACATCCAACAGATATTCCATTATTTTCAGTAGAACAAATCGTTGTTTTTGTGTGTGAATACTAATCTTCGATGTGATTATAATGTCAAACGTTTAATTTTGAGATTACTGAGTGCAATCGAGTTTTCATTACAAAACTCGCAAAGAGATACAACATACCTTTGTCATCGTAGATATCCACTTATGTCCATAAATATATTTATAGCTTATTAGAAAGTGTATGGTTCTTGTGACATCTGGGGGACATTATCCTAAAGTTGAATATATATCGATCCAACTCTATTCCAGCCAGACAACGTTACCATCCCCATTTTTCAATAACTGTTCTGTGAGGCCGTTGTGGTACGAATGTGAAATACCCGATGAAAGACCTCATTCAACTTCTCCTTTTCGTGGTATGATATCACAACACAAATATTCCCTCACGGTTTTTTTGTTATTCGCTATTTTTTAGCGCGGATTCATTGGCTAACGATGAAAATTGATCAATTAGATTCAGGAGTATATGGGATCAAAGTTGTGCACGTTGGAAACTCTTTCCTAAAGAGGAAAAAAAGAAATATACAAAGCATGGACTTGTTTTTGTTTTCACAGTGGTACATCATAATTGGAAACCCACCCCATCATTATTCGATTAATCTTCATTTGTCCGTTGATAGTGTGTGGTTGAAAATTCCGTTTGGCCTATTAAGTTTGGAGATATATGACGCAGAAATACTGAGTACAATTCCTGTATCAATTCGCGTTCATATTCTTTATGTTCCACAGCAGAAAGTTGTACTGTGCAGCAGATGAGAATGATAAAATCGCGAGTTGAAATACAATTTTGCATGCAAATATTTCAACGATGACAACGAATATTGTAATAGGCGAAATTCAACCCTCCCATTGACAAAATCAATTAAGCCCAATGAATGCAATATGATGAGTATATGAACAGAGGGGTTGACATCATGAGAATTTTCGTTATGCTAACACAGATGGACTAAGTAACTGTTGACTTGACATCGTCGACTATTTCTAATCAAATTTTATCCGTCTACGGTGAAGTATAATTGAGTCAGCGAATTGGGAGAGATGATGAAATGTTAATTTAATTGAATTATGAATAATATAACGTACACACAATACTAACCTTAGCTGGATCAGACTTTTCTTGTTGCTCTACAAACGTCTGAGATGCTCTCGAAATTGTATTTCTTCTAGTCGTGGTGCCATCGTGCGATGGTCGTACAAACTCGATTCTTCCACCCTCAACGACAATATTTGGTGCGGGTGGAAAATTTTCCGTATTACCGACTGCGTCGTAGTAACCCAGTAGACCAGCTTTTTCCCCATATAGGGGATGAATTTGCCTACGACAGCCGGTAAGAAAGAGGGGTAGTGTAAGAAAATATTCACCACTTGACGTACATATAACATGCGAAGAAAAATCATCAATGGTTGGTAGAAAAATTATGTTCGCCTTTCAACCTTAGAATGACTCATCTCCATCATGTAGATCTTTTCTATTTTTGTTTATATTGATGAGGAGCTATTGGCGATTTCGTCTCATTGCGATCGAATATTTGCAGAAAATTATTGACTTTTTCGCGATAAGCAAACTTATTTCTAAAGCTTATTATCTCTATTATTACTGCTTCTAATCGTGATGTGATTATCAGGATCAAAATATCGTACAATTTTATCTTTTCTTATGACTTGAACATTTGTAGTGCAAGTATTCCAGCTTTGCTGTATAAAAAAATATAGCCATCTTGATCTGTCAAAAGATCACAAAAACTTTTCCCCTTTAACCACTTCATTTCTAACAATGTTATATATTTTATGCGGTTCGGTTATCATTCTGACATGTTATTCATACCTCAACATGAAGTCTATGTGTCATTCAAAGATTAAACAAACTTCAAACTAATGTGTGTACTCACCTGGGTGAAGGTACTGGTCGTGGTTTATCTATAGCCGAGTCGGAATTGAGGGGTGAATCTGGTCCGCGGCCGCTGGATGCCCTGTAAATGAAACGTACACGAATCAATAGATCATTCGGACTAAATTCAATGACTCAGACACGATTAGAGATTAAAAGTTGGTATTATCATGTTGAGAATCCAGCGAATCCAATTGCGTTACACATACAGTCCGCATATATAAACGAAAAGTTTCATTGACAGTACAGATAAAAAATACGTGCCAACGAACGCGCTGTTCTTGGCCACTCGTTCGTATATATCGGCGCAATGAACTTCAGCGCAGCCTTCAATAATCAACAGTATAACTTGCGGCAGTGAACTCTCTGTTCCCGATGGCAATTGCCCATGGCCCACTACCGCCATCACCACCATATTCTCCCTTTTCCCCTTGCGTAAAAACACTCGTTCTGTATGCAATACCCTACGTTGCTATCATACTGTCAGTAACAAAATTCCCTGTACATGCCTTCCAGTAAAGCAAACTACTCAGAGTTTACTTCTTCCTTCTTTTTTTCTACCCGCCACAAACATTTGCCTTATATTTTATGTTGCAACAGAACCGTTCGCGCGGTCGATAATATCCTGGAGACCCGCTGTGAAGTACTATTAAATATATATATATATATATATATAGACACAGGGGAAAGGTTCAGTGATGATAAAAAAAATGTATATAAAAAATTTTAAAAACGACGTTGAGACGAAAATAAAAAATGTATGCACACACACACACGCCCGCGCGCCTATACATATATATACATACATACATACATACAGAGTGTCTCTGAGAAAACCGAAACGATTGGTAGAAATGTGCTTGGAACTCGTTCCATGAATCATTGCATGCTCGCGAAAAGAGCGAGACAGAGAGTTAGTGAATAAAGAATACCGTGGATTCCTCTTAATTTTTCATTTATCCGAATGTCGTATCTTTTAGTCGGTTGCGTGTTTTGTCCAAGCGAAATGTCAGTTGTAGACTTGAAAAACGCATGAGTCCTTACGTTTCACAGTCGTATGAAGAATAGATTTCATGGATAATCCTTAGAGGAGAAAGGACAAGATACAGGGAGTAAGATGAAAAAATAATAATAATAAAATGAGAAGAGATAAAAAATGAGAGAGATGAACAAGCTGCTGATGCTGGTACTGTCCACCGCGTACCATTGTGCACACATCTCGTAAATTTAACACGACATATTCCCAAGTCTTCGATGCGCCTCTATACTGCCCCATAACAATCTTTTTGTCGTTTCTCCCCTTTCCCTTAGCCTTTTCTCGTCTTGATATAGTATTGTTCAGTTGCGTTTACTTCAGAGACTTGAAGAAAGTGGACAATGGTTCCCTCATAGCGCGATAGTTACGACAGCTATATTATTACTGCTAAGTCAATAATAAAAGTTTTTACTTTCAAGTGATCCGATGACTAAATGGAAACTTGGAAATGTGAATTATCTTCCGTTGTTGTAATTTTTACCGAATAGATCTTTATATTTGATAACATTCGATGTTGAAAGTTGGAAACGAGTTTTGCGAAGTGAATTTAATTCAAAAAGTACTATTGAATATTGATTGATAAGAAAGAGGAAGCCATTTGGGACATTAGTTTGTGGATCCTGAGAAAATTACCACTTCATGAGGATAACTCCAAGATAAGTAACCGAACCTTCTGTGCTCTATTCAAATTGTCATATTGAAACGAGGGGGAGCACATGAGATAGAAGTTAAACTTGAAATAGGATACCGTCACTGCATGGGAATAGAGTCAAATGAATTCCACTTCACCTTGCCATAAGTTATGCGAGGTATGGAATTGCAAACAAATAGGAATAATTCAGTGAACATAGGCAAAAGTTGCGATCGATGGTATTAGGAACGAAGAAATGGGAAATTGCGACTACCAAAGTTGTTGAAAGGATTCAATCACCAGAAGAAGAAAATCAGTCATGCGTAACGGAAGCGATTCTGAATCACTCAATGATGAAACCACGTCGATTCGATTATTAATATTCGTAATTACGGCGCATCTTCAATTCAGAAAAGATATGAGAAAATTTGGTGTGCAATGTCGTCCAATATTTCTGGACAAATCCAAAAGTAGAAATGCAAATAAACCGAATCCGCGGCAGGTGTACCGAGTTTTTATCAAAATTAAAAGAAAATAACAATAGGAGCATTGTGAATTTCACGATGCATCATCGATATACATACAAGTATAGATAATGAGCTCATTTCTATCCAATTCGGAAGGAACTATTGCGAAAAAGTCTGATGAATTTAATTTATACAAGAACGTCAAGAATGACGTGTTAGGTATTGATTTACTACCATCTAAGCCTGCTCATACTTGTTAATTGTTTACCTGGCGTTTATATTTCCACATAAAATGTTATAAAAGTCATTAATTATCGTTGAAGCGTTGATATTCAAGCGTTAGTGTACTATGTACACGTATGTCGTGTGGCTGATTATAGAATCACATTCATAACAACATACATATGCATAAAGGAATGATAATACCAATGGTTGTATGGGCGCATACAGACGAACGATTATTCGATGCATTTCGAAATGCGGATAGCGGTACACGGTCGATTAATGGTGACGGTAATATCTGAACGTTGCACCGATGTAATAATGCACATTTGTATAATGCTGTCACATGTTTGAGAAACACACTTGGATTTTGTTATAGATATGTACTGTTCGTGCAGGAAAATTATTATCATTCATTTGATTGATAAAATGTAATGAAATTCAATATCTCTCATATGCTAGACATTTATAATTTAATTTTAATGATTATATCTTGTCTATAATTATGATTATCGGATTTTGATGGTGTGGATATAATAATAGAGGTTGAAAGATTCAGCGGAATATTCAATCCTTTTAGTTATATTTATATAATGAAAATTGTTGCTTCCATGAGAAACTCAGAAGTTGGAAAGATCTTTTCCTTGATTAGAATTGTGCGGCACTACAAAATGAATCGATACTTATGAATTATTGCAGATTGAAATGTTTTTTTCTCAGAGAAAGTGGAGGGTTGGAAGGAACGCCATATAGAGCATGAATATTGAACGTCACACTGGAATTCTTGAATGTCAAACGTAAATTGGGACATCTCAAATGCCAGATTGTACCAACACTAATACCCCGGCTTTGAATGCATGTATTCCTGGGTTGTCAATTGATAGGTCTTTACATAAAAGTGATGAGTAATTGCGTGATGATGAGAAGAATATTTAATTATCATATGATATGATGAGGAATTTTGATTGAATAACGTCATACTCTGGAGACTCCGTGTGCTTCAAACATCCAACAAATGGGCAGTAAAATATATAATGGCTGAACTAATATCGAAGGATGGAACATAATTATCGTTGGCCATTCATTCGCATTCGAGTTGAAGAAGCACCGGGAATAAAATTTAATGCACAAAGCAAATATGGCGAACTTCAATTTACATTTTACTTTAATATGACTGTTCAACATTTAACGCTGCATCTGTTGGGACATTTTGCTTTACGTAGAAACCGAGTCCAGCTGTAGAGTATTTAGGATACACATACACATCTTATGGAATTGCAGTGGGGGATGACGAGGAAGAGAGAGAGAGATCAAAGTCTTTGGGCCTATACTAGATATTTCATTGGTGTACGTCCAGAACGAAATGCGTTGGTTTTGCCAAGAAAAACTGCACACTACCGTAAGAGTAAGAGACTTTTAAGTAAAGAAGCGACGGAATGTCAAGCCGAGAGATAGTACGCAGAACGATTTTCGTAAAAACACAGGACGCATTGAAACACTTCACAATGTTCGTAGCGAGTGATGCACTTACATTTTTATTTTCAAACAAGTAGTAAATAAATGCATATTCACACGACTGCGATATTCCTGTCTGCTTTTTTTCCCCGTTATATATCCGGACTTTTTTCATCATCAGAACTAATTATACTCCGGTTTCGTATATACTTAGCATGAATTTTATCGAACATGGCATCAGTATTCAAATGACATGACCAATTTTTGTTGAAAAAAAAAACATCAATGATAATTAATAATAATAGAATAGTCTGATGACGATCGTCATCTGCAAGAGCTATATAACAACTTCCGGCCGGATGTGCCACTCACAAACAAAATTCCCAAACTGTGGGACATCACGTTTATATGCCAGCGTATATATAAACATAATATATACATATATGACCCATCGTATAAATTTCTCAAATTTTATTAACACTCTGTTTCTTGCTTTCCCTTTGTATTCTTTCTTATTCACTTATATTTTATCTATTATTCGCTCCACACCCAATAAGAAATATATTTTGACTCAAATATTGTAATTTAATTTGTGGTAATTTTCGGATTTAAAGTCGAATAATAAATATTTCTACATCAGATCCGACAGAAACATTGCGAAAAAAAATATAGACAACCCCTCTTTTGTTTAAAATTATAGACAAATTCATCGAGCCTAGTGAATCAAGCCCGTGAAACGGACAAAAATATACATGTAATGCATATGAAAAATAGTGCATTCCGTTTATCTGCAGTTTTCAATGCAAATTAATAATGTATTGTGCGTATACTCGGAACCAAACTTCTCGAATTGCGTTTATATTAGTTACATTAACTCAGGTTTTATCCCGAATCATAGGATTCTATATAAATGAACTCACTTGTCATTGAATCTGATCTGTCAAATTTGTACTTGCGATTGGTAAATGGAAGAACAGTGTATGATATCGTATATTCTAAATAACGAGACTTGGATTGTAGTAGTTAAATATTTCACATGAACATGAACATGCGTGAATGTGTGAATAGTCACACGGAGAGAAAAATCTAGTAACATTTCTTAATTTCTAGAAAAAAATTACATCTCGGCGAGGCAAACATAAAACGGCCCAAATACTCGGAAATTTTATAAAGAATATGTAGAGGTTACT